>JAKVQX010000235.1:0-24711 GCA_030463015.1 Geotrichum citri-aurantii
TTTTTTTAAAAAAAAAAAAAAAAAAAAAAAAAAAAAAAAAAAAAAAAAAAATCACCAATTTTCAACAACATCACTTAAAAAAAATTTTTTTTAACTACAAGACTGATAGAAGTCACAATTGACACATTCAAGAGTAAATATACATTGAGCAAATCTGTATATAATCTATCTATGTGTTACAATTGTAAATTACACCTTTATAGGATGTATAACTGTATGTACAGATGAAATCAGCTATGCGGAATGGCGGTTCGTTACAAAAAAAAGGATCACCTTCCCTCTCCGAGAAAAAAAAAATAAAGAGAGCCAAAATAAAAAAAAAATTTTGGTAAAAATAAAATGTGTGTGTGTATACACGTATTTACACAAACTTTGTCATTATCTCTAATGAGCGCCCGAAATCCGGAGCGACCGTATACGCCGCGAAAACTGCATGTGCAACGGTCGCGACGCGTGCCGAAAGCTAAAATACTCTTCTAGATCATCAATCTCGTTATCTTCTTCTTCTGCTGCTGCTGCTGCTGCAGCAGTAGTAGCAGTATACCCGTTGCCCCCGCCTGCTCCGTTCGTTTCGTTCAGGGCTTGGAGATTGGTCTGTCGCCGGTGCTCACGCACAAACTCGCTGAGCCGGCGAATTTCCTCTTGCGAGATGTGACCAAACCCATTGCGCCGCTTGAAGCACGCGGCCAGCAGCGCCGAGGCGTCAATCAGCCGCTTCGGCATGGTCTGCACGACTTGGAAGATTTCCATCGGGTCCTCGAGCCGCTCGACCTCGGGCTCCGATAACTTGAAAATTGTCAATGCAATACGGAAAAACGTTTTGCTTTCCTCAAAAAAGAGACAGTCCCACACGCGCAGCACAGTTTCGATCGGCATGATCCCAATAAACCCACTCATAAACCAGCCCGCTGTACACAATGTGATTGGCGGCAGTCTAGAGATTACGTTTTTATACGGCTGGCCGTCAAAGTTGACACCAACCTTGGCCCACATTTTAGGCAGTGCCTCGCGCAGGCATAGCATTAGCACACCCTGATCTATATTCACGCCCTCCAGCGTTATATCGTGCACGCCTGGTAGATACCGCTGCGTTATGATCACCAGCATCCAGAACGCCCGCTCTTCGTCCATAAACAATAGCAACAGTCCCGCGAGAAAGTTGAGACTCTGACAATACCCTATTTTGGGTTGGTACACCGAAAATGCCGTTAGCACCCTGCGCAGTAGCGTGATCATACCCGGCTCTGTTTCGCGCGAGCGCCCACCATCATCTGCAACCTCATTCCGGAAATGGATGTTGTCCGGAAACGTCCGGTGTAAATCGCGCTCAATCAGCTCTGTGTCATGGTTTTTGAGTCCTGCCACCTGCGTGCAAAGTTTATCATACAGCCCCTTGTTACTGGACAGCTTGTCGTGGCCCTTGGCGTAGAAAAACCAGGCGTTTCCGCGCCACTCTGCAGGAATGCCCTTGCGGATGTACCGCTTGAGCTTCTCTGACTTGGCCGGGAATCTTACGGGCTGGTCATTCGCGGTCGACAAGCCGGACTCCTTCATGAATCGCACCCACTTCTTTTTGCGGCGTTGCACGTAGTTTTGGTATTCGGACCACCACTGATCGTGTTGCGCCTCAGACACAAACTGGGTTTTCTTTTTGAATCCATATCGATCCCGGCTCGATTTCATTGTACAGTTGGATGTATCGGAAATGGCGGCTTGTTTTAGTGTTGTGAAATTACCGCCAGCGGATGTTTCATTATCTGTATCTGAGTTTTGCTTAGATTTATCAGTACTTTGTGGTACGAGTGGAGGCGACAAGTTGTCAGTGATACTATTGTTTATGTCAGTACTGGTACTCAGGCCGTTGCCATTATGCTTATAAGTGCTATCTGACGACGACCTTGTCGTTATAACCGTATTGGTGCTTGATGCAGTTGACATTCTGTTGTTGGAGCCGGTATTTGCCCAGGCCGCAGGAGGCAGCGTAATGCCGTTGTGAAACGAAGCCTGTTTCTTCAATGGCGTTGAAATTGATGCCAAATTTGGTGAGGAAACAGTACGGTGAACTGGCCGTGAAAAAGAGGGTATCTTTGCTTGCGCTGTAGATGAACCAACCATCGACAGCCGTTTGGGTTGATTGTCCTCTTCTTCTGTCGATGTGATTGCTTCAGCCACGAAATCTGTCTGGCCCATATGGACAATCGATGGTGGCGGCTCTAGCACTGAATCATCATTGTCAAATGTGAAAGACAGTTCAGCCGCTACTACTGGGTTCGTGTCAGGCTCTATCAGTATCGACGATGGCGAAACAGCTTGCTCCTGTTGAAGAGCTCTAAATGCCGCTGGCATTTTCGGTATAATAGATGCTCGTCGTGATGCTCTCGACGTGGGCACGTCATTCTGTGGTTGGTGTTGATTTTGTTGTGCATAAGTCTTCATTTGATCATATGCTAGCTACTGCCTGCTTTTTTTTTTTAGTGTCTCTAGAATGTGCACTGACTGTTGGTGATAATTCTTGACCCTCGATTTTCAACAGGAGAGCTAGAAAAGAAAAATTACCAAAAGCAAAATTAAAAAAAAACTTGAATTGAAGTTGAATCTATCAGTTAACCGAAACAATACTGAAATTTTTAAAACCTCAGGAGCAATTAAAAAAAAATCTCAAATTCAATTTTTAAACAGTTAACAAACAAAAAAAATGATTTAAATTCTGTCTTGCTGAGTGTGCAATTGAGCAGTCAAAAGTTGGAAATGCAGGAGAAAAGCGATCTCGGGGGGTGTGTGTTTTTTGGCAGATTAAAAGGGTGTATCGAAAGAAGGAGAAGTTGGGAAAAAGTTGGCGAATTTTGAGTCTAGCCGTATTGAGTGATTTAAAAAAAAATTCCAAAAGAAAAAGAAAAAAAAAACGACTACAGTAAAACCTGAATTTAAGGAAATAAAACAGATTGCAGGTTGTTGTTGTTTTTTTTGGTCCTTATGGCAAGATTTTTCTTGTAATCAATTTTGAGCTGAAATTAATCTGTTTTGAACCAATATAGAAGTTGCATGCCCTAATCAAGAAAGAAAATAAACGTTTCATATAATTTGGTACTCATTCTGATTTTTTAATCCTCCATCAACAGCTGCTGCATAAAGTACTGGAAGCTCCTTAAGAAATCACTGATACCCTTCAGTCCTCTAATTTTGCAATTGTTTGCACCTTGTAGATTCACTTCAAAAACTTAAATAATGAGACTTCAAAATATTTTTTAAAATTTTTACTATCAATATCAAACTTAGAGCTTTCGTTACTCGGCTGCCTCTAAATAGTTAAGAATGTCAGATACCTTTTGTTGGATTTTTGAACAAAAAAACATGCTTGAACCAACACCCGAAATCATCAAAAATTATGTGATTTATTAATAAGCTCCTTTAATAGGGTTTATCACATAACCTGTTTCTTGATCAGGACAAAAATGGTGCATTATTATTTGAACTCATAACTTGGCTATTTTCAGTTTCCAGTGTTGGTCATAAACATTAATTATGAACACATATGTATATATATATTTCATAATTGTATTCATGAGTTCTACACATGGTTTATTCCAGCTTAAAAATAGAGTTCTGTGTACAGCAGAAGAAACTTGAAATAGTGATTCTGTTACTAAATAAAATATCTTTTTGTATGTGGCAGATAACCCTTTTAAAGAAAAAGGAAGTTTTTTTTTTTTCATTTTTTTTTTTGTGTGCCCTATTTTCTGTACATTAACACAACTTTTGCAATTAAAAAACAGGGAAGAAGATTATAATTACAAGATTCTGATGCTTCTCAATGCTATTCAGATATTTCAGATTATTTGTAACTTTCTCTTCGTTGAAATTTAGGAATTGATCAACTCTAACGACCTCTATGACATTTGATTTTGCCAGCCGATAAAGGCCATTTTTAATCTATTAAAATTTATATATATATATATCTATTAATATTTGCACAACTACCTTGGTCTATCAAGGCCTTTCTAAAGCATTTTCGAACCGAACCATCAGAAATATCAAAATTTCAAAATTGACTTGCCAACCATATGATCTTTAGAATGGCCATTGCGACCACTGGGGTGTATTCCTGCTGTCATATTTCTTTAGCGTGTTTAGAAGGCATCAGTTTCAAATAAGCACTTCATGTACGAGTTATTCTTTAAATAAGCAGTTAAAAAATTCTTGCCTAGATTTGTTGATTACCATTTAGCCAAAAATTTTGGAATCAATGGCGAGGCTTTTCTAACAACTGATTAACGGGAAGAAAAATCGTAAATTGGACAAAAGTGCTTTTCTTTTATTCCAGCCAAACAAATACAAAAAAAAAAAAAAAACAACGAGGAAAGACAATTTTTAAAAAAGTTTTCCAGTTAACCATGCGTTTTTTTAATGCCTCCAAAAATAACCCAGATTGACAGTATTAGTTCTAGCTGTCTAGAATGAATGTGTATTCAGAGCTGTGCCAAATAGCCCACACGGGGGTTCGTTCAAAGTCACTAAAATTTTTTACAGAATTGATGTGCAATCAGTGTTTTATTAGGATTTAGAATTTCTTCAAGAATCAGCTTCTGATAGACTATTTAGTTTCTTCAAAGTTGTTTTTATCCTTGGAAGTCTTTGGATGGGCATTGGTTGATGCTTTTTCAAAACAATAATCATATTTTGATTGACACTGAAAAAAAACTGCTTTTTTTGTCATGACATACGCTTGACTGAATGTAATGACGATTTTAAAAGTCCTGAAGCCAGTCATTTATAAACTAAAGCATTTCTGTTTTTGGATGAAAAGATGGCTACAATCTTTGTTAGCATTTTTCCGTACAAGCTTTTCCGACATTACATTTAGAGTCTCTGCTCGCTACTTCTTCTCGCGTGAAGCCCCTTCCAGCTATGACCTAACTTTTGCGTTATTGAATTCCATATCTAGCTGACAATCATTGACAGTATCCAGCCAGCCATATTTTGCATATAAAATCCATGAAATATCAGGCAAAAATTATTTTTTATGTTTTACTCTTTATAACAACTTTAGTAGCTAGTTCAGATAGTAGGCTGAATTCAATTTTATACCCAAGGGCTGGGTTGCTGACGGTTTGTTATTGTAGCTTATTTAGCTTTTAAATCGCAATTTTTAAAAGATTTTGATGCGGCTAACAAAAAAAAATTTGATTCTTTATTAATTTCACATAAGAGCTTGAAGGACAGAAAGTGTTTGCCTTTCATATCAAAAAGACAATATTTTGTTTTAAAAATTAATTGTAGGCGAGATCAAATTATTAACTGGTTAATATTTTTAAAAAAAAAAAGAAGTGTCATAACAGATTTGACTGCGTTCTTATTTCTTGAAGCCAAAAATTCAAAATAAAGCGGCTTCCTTGGACTCAATATGCACCATAGCCTCAAGTCCTGTTTTTTATTAATAAGAAATGTGTCACGGACACGCAATCATTGTTGCCAATTTAGCTTTGCTCTCTCATTAGATAATCCAAAAGGCAATGCTTTGTCATGACTGTTGAAGGCTAAGCTTTTCTCTTCACCTGGCCAAGACTTTTGGAAGTGAGCTTCTTTGCCAAAAAAAAAAAAAAAAAAAAAAAAAAAAAAAAAAAAAAAAAAAAAAAAAAAAAAACATCAATTTTAAATTTTTTTATTCATCTTTTTTTTTATAAAAAAAATTTAACAAATTCAAAGTATCGATTAATTCTTCTCTTTTGCTATATCATTGTTTCTTTCAACACTTGCAACCAACACAACCAATTATTTAAGATTATTTTAATCAATTTTTTAGTAGCATTAAACATCTCTTAGCGAGCGATCTTTATCTTCGTCTCCTGCTCGACCTTGTTTTAGTTTTCTTTTCGGCCTTTTCCAGAACACAAAACAGCCAGCAGCCCAGTTATTTTTTTTTTTCTATATCTCCACTTCACAGCGTCTCCATGAACCCTAGCGCCTGCTCTCTGGAGACACATACATACACACGTAGTTTTCATTTCTTATGAGCCCGTGCACTACTCAATCATGTCTGCCCCTTAGCCTCTGTCTCTCTGCACTGTCTTCTTCGCCAACATCGACTTTGTCACACACGTTCCCAGTGTCTCAGATCTCACCAATGCCTGTCGATGGCGTCCAACACGCATATCTCACGACGCCCACGGCATCATCCCATAACTTTTTCACTCCTTTATTTGCATACCCTACAACACTTTCCACTATTCCGTACTCAACCAACAGTCCTGCCACAACTCTTTCCCCTTCCGCATTACCCCAAGACTATAACGACAACGGTGCCAATAGGCTTCATCCGCGTCAAGAGATTTGGCGCGAGCCGGTCACGTCTCACACGACTATTCAGGCTTGTAACCCTATCCGTCTCAACGCGGGTACTGTTGTGGTTGGCTCTACAACCATCAAAATCCCTGAAACAGCCGACGGCACGCCCCCTATTCAGTTCCAACCCCTTTGCATTAACGGCCGGCCCGTACTAGGAACTGTACCACGCCTGCCTGACAATTTGGCTCGCAAGGACAGTATTGTATCAGACCATTCGCAGGCTTGGACAAACTGGGTGGCCACAAGTGAAGGAAAGTTTGAGACTTCCATAGTTCCTGTCATGTACTCCATAGCAGCCTCGGCTGTCACGTGTTGGGTTTTAACACTAATAGTGCTTGGTTTTCAGCATAAGCGGACGCTATTATACAAACTGGCGCTACTCTGCTCATCAATTTACCTGCTAGTAATTTTGATCAAGTCGACCACTATTCTGTCGACTCAGTTTCATCACGGATACATGGACTCTATGGAGCTGAGGCACACTCTGCGCTCCAACAAAAACATAAATATCCTCAATCTTGCCTTTAACACGCTACTTTTTTTCAGTCAAGTGCAAACTGCCATGTACCTTTTTTCACGCCAGATGGAAAAGCGGATTGTGTTTTGGTTGGGCGGCTCGCTCACTATAATTGCACAGACGATTTGGGGAATATCAGTACTGCATCCTGTGTTGAGTTTGAACTCACTGCCGGCTTTTTCGTATTTATTTCAGATCTCGCTAAGTATACTTTACTTGTGCTGCGCAGCCTACTTTACGATCACGAATCATGTTTATGCTTTACATCCGTCGCTGTTACTAGTGACTTTGCTAGCGATGCTGGCTGCATCTTCGACAATGATACTGTTCATATTTGATCTAGCCAGTATCTGGGTAATAGAATGGGCAGATTCACTATCGTGGATCACAACAGTGTTTTCGATAGTCATGGTGAGAGAATGGGCAGACAGGGTCTACACTATGCAAAGACAATATGAGAAGACAAGTGTTCTAGGCAGACAACTGTTTGAAGACGAACTCGTCAAGTCTTTTTCGGACAATGATCCTCTTTTAACTAATTCCACCAATGGTGATCCTAGTGCTTCTACTTCTTCTAACCGCAATAACAATGACCATGGCTCCAAAACCAGCACCAATGTTAACAAGGGCAAATCTATTTCGAGGCAAGATAGCGCCGTCCGGACTACATCGCGATCACCCGCAGAGCTCTCGGGTACCACGGCCGCAACTACAACATCTACACACATTCTACCTCTAACTAGCACGCGAGCGACACCCGGAATAAGCATGCATCACGCTGTGCTTGATTTAAATTTTGACAATGTTGCTGAAAACCAGGCAAGGTCGGCACGATATCTATTTCAAAAATTTACTTATCCAATCATTTATCTTTCCGATTTCGTCATCAATATTGGCCTGTCGGTTTCGCGACCACTCTCGTCAGTGTCAAATCCATCGACGCCTGTTGACCAGAACAATACCACCACTGCAAATGCCGCTGCGGCCGGGCCTATTGCTGCTAACAACAATAATCTAGAGTCTGGTGCAACCGACCCGCAATTTATATCTGATGGAACAGCTGAGGAGCCACAACCATTAGAAAAGTTTTATTATTCGCAGCGCAGGAAGCAATGAAACAATACTGATCTAAATAGTTTATTTACACTTACTCTCATTTTTTGACTGTTTTAATAATTAATATGTTTTACCGTTACAAAACCTTATCAGCATGAAATTCACTCACTTTAGATAGTTTGCGCCAATCAACTTTAGACCAAATATGACGTAAATCGGTTATATTTACATGGCTTGTAAGATTCGAATTTGTAAAAACTGAGGAATAGTTCTTGCCAAGACGCAGTGTCTCAAAAGAAAGGGCAACCATCTGTCAGTATATATTAGAGGGTACATGTATGAGAATGACACTAAATAATGAAAATTTATATGACTGAACTAAACCAGGAACAGGATCACACATCCAAATAACTGTAGTGAAGGGGATACACTGTGTTTAGAAGAAGAAAAAAAAAAGATGTAGCGTTGGTTGCGTGTTAGAGAATTGAAGCTTTGACGGACCGATATGTCGAAAAAAATGAAATTAAAATAACAACAAAAATCTATTCATTCAGGTGACAGCCTTTTGTCAGCACATGTGGTAGTGCTACACAACACCAATTCACGCCGCAGCTTTTTTGTCATTCTTATGCTGTTGCTGCTGGGGCTGCTGCGTTGCGAATTCATCAGGTACAGAGTATTCCATGATAAAGAGCGGTCTGTATCCAGAGAAGAACATGTCTAGAGCGAGCTCTCCAATGTCGGTGTCCAAGTAGGGCGGCGGCGGCGTGGTGGCAGCGAGCTGGGTCAGTTTGGAAAAGGTGGGTGTGGAATTGCGTGGTTTCCGCGCCCGACGGCGAGTCACAGACGATCCTGAGGAGGAGGAGGAGGTTGATTTCTTGGTTGATCTTTGTGTGCTGGAGTTTGGCGATGCATTAGGGTCAGATGATGAGGAAGATTTATAGCGCGTGAATATCCGAGTGGTTGTTAAAGGTGGGGTGGTGAGCCATGACAGAGTTATCTTGGTAGAAGACCTCGTGAGTTCGCCGATAAGAAAGCTTTTGGAGCTGGTGAATTTGAACATTGTGTGCAAGGAAAAGAAATTGATATATAAACTATGGTATAGAACTAAGAAACCAGAGAAACAAAAAAAAAAAAAAGAATGAAAATCAAAGAAAAGAACAGAGAGAGGTGTATAAAGGGAAAAAAGAAATAAAAGCTTGAGACGGGTTTTTATGACAAGAAACAGTTAAAATATTGGAATAAAAGTCATTGGCTAACAAAACATGATTTTTTTTATTTTGGTTATTTTTGTATAGTATACAGTGTATAGTCTTTCTTTTTTTTCTTGGTTCCCCAAAATAACAAAAAAAAACATTGAAATCAAAACACACTCTTTTTTAACCTTCTCAATTCCCGGAGGTCTAAACCACCTGCACTGGCAAATTTCAAATTGGCAACACCATCAAGAAATCACCATCCACGCACCTTTGCAAAGTCTTGAAAAAAAAAATAAAAAGTAGTCTTACTTTTCACATTTTGGTAAATTGTTTAAGGGCTGGACACATGATAAATTCAGTGGCCACTTTTTGAGAAAATCTCACGCTTGTTTTGTTAAGTGATTTTTTGAGATTGTCATTACCGTAAACAACTGAAAGATAACCTCTCAGAACAGCACTATTACACGTTTTTTTTTTTTTTTTGTTTTCATTAAATTCACATAAACATAATATTACATCACTAACTAGAAAAAATTAATAAATAATTAAATAAATAAATAAATCACATAAGACCGGCCCCGGTTTTACACCTGCGTATTGGCATCGCTATAAAGGCCGGAATTACCCCACTCACTCGGTCTCAACAGCGAGTTCAAAGGCTGACCTACAGCAGTACTATGAAGAAACCGAATATCATCACTGTTCCATCGTAATGTTTGCTGTTCAACCAATGGCCCTGCTGACTGCATCCCTGCCGAATTATAAAACACTTGCTCACGCTCATAATCGCGCCATCGCTTCATCACAATCTGACTAGAATCAAAATCTCCTACGGTCTCGTCATGCCCACCGCCTTTTTTGTTTTCGCCGGCAATTGTGCGTGTATCGCCCCAAGAAAAATCGTCAAATTTCCAGTAAGCGTTGATAGGAAGCACAAAGTTCCAGATTGGGAGCGAAACCAGGTAAATCAGCATCCACAAAACATAACTCCAGCGTGATGCTGTCATTACAATAAGAAGACCTGGTAGACCTAGAATTAGCGCAAGAAGGACGAGGGACAGTACAGGCGTCGGTTTCTTGACAATAGAGATGATCACAACATAAAGTGTGAACGAGATGGCAGCAGGCAAAACGAGTGTACCAACCAGTTCAATAAACACCACAAACTGCATGGAAATACAAAACACACCGCATAGATCGCGTACCAATACGAGTTCCATAAGATTATGCACTGTTGAATTGATCCATCTTCTTCTTTGAGACAGCAGTACTGAAAACTCGTTTGGAACAATGGTCTTGCAAACGGCCCTTGGCACAAAGATCTGCTTCCGTTTAGGAAACGTCTTGAGCATAATGGTAGACAAAAACCGATCCTCACCTAGCAACAAGAGATTCTTTTTGTGAAGCGTGTCGACAACATTTTCGGCATAGCGCTCGACAATGTCCGGATTTGCGAGAATAGGCACCCAAAATCCCTCAGCGCCCTTTGGTGCTTTGATGCGGTACATGCAGAAACAGCCGGGTAGACAAGTAACACCGCCAAAAATGGACTCAAAGGCTTTGGACTGATGGTGCGAGATAAAATATTCAAAAACTTGAATCATGGAAACCCACGAATCACACTTGTTGGCAATTTTTGTTTCGCCACACAAGCCCATGACTTCGGGGTCCTTGACCATGCACGCAACCATGTGCGTAATCGAGTCTGGGTAGACGCGCGTATCTGCATCAACCATTAATACAATTTCATAAAAGTCTGGTGCTATGCCTGTAATCTGCCAAATACCGTCAAACATTTGGTACTCAAGCTCCGACATACGCTCATCAAACATGACGTGTTGAAGAAAGCTCATCAGAATTATTTGAGAGTCACGCTTACCACGGTTACCAGGTTTAAGCGTGGTTTCCTCATCTGGAGTCCCGCACTTAACTATTGTAACCATGGGCACTCGCTGCTGCTTTGCGGGATCCATGGTATCATCATCATACTTGTAAAAACCAGCATAGACCTTGGCCATGTTGTGACGGCGGATACCGCTAACTACAGACACGTATGAATGAGCTTTTACCGTTTCCATCGGCTGTGAAAAGTCCTTCATCATAGAAAGCGCAATTTCTGGCGTGGTCATGTCGTTACCAGAGCCTTTAATCATACCATCACAAATCACTAAAATCATTTTGTGAGAATTGGGATAGTCAGTTGTTGCAACCGAGTCAAGAGTAGAACGCAAACCCTCGACAGACTCAGAATAAGCAGTCACCAAGCAGATAGTATGAGCGAGAGGAAACCCAAATGGTTGGTAATCAGCAGGCGGCTGAGGCACAGTGTATTCAGGGGAAAAAACATCAAGAGGTTCATTAGAGTCTCTGGGAGCGTAGATGTCTTTATATACTGTGTCAGCTGTGACACTTGTGCCGTTAAAATTGGTCAGTTCACTTTGAGAGTGTTCGAAATTGTTAGTGCTGTTACTAGTACCCAAAAGCTTTGTTGTTGATCCTTGACCAGCAAGTTGCGACACAAATGTTTGGTTCCCAGCTGGCGGACTGTTACGAGAAAACATGGTTTTTGAAAGCCGAAATTTGTTGTTTCTAGATTGTTGTTGTGATGGCACATAAGTGCGCGCTTGCGCCGCATTTTTTACTGGTCCTTGGGCGTACATATTATCTGTCCAGTCCTCAACCTCGTTCTCACGACGTTTCGTGGCTTTTTGATCAAGGTAAGTTGCGCCTAGACGGCGTGCTACAAACCAGCGAAAGTACAAGGCGAGCATAAACTTGATTGCAACAATACCAACAATGAAAACAAGAGACACGTACAAAACAACTTTAGATGCAATGCAGCCTATTTGTTCAGAGTCAACGTATCCGACTTTTGCGATATCGGTCAGACACTTGGCAATGTGGCGGTCTTGACTGTTGGTAAGGGTGAAGGAAACGTCACGCCCACGCAAGGACAAATCATTTTGAATATCGTACATGCGCTGCGGTACATTAACTGAGTCTGTAAGAATCCAATCAATAAGATCTAAATCTATAACGTTACCATTAAATACAACCAGTTTGCGCGCCGACTCATCAGTGGCTGACTTTTCGATTTCATCCCATGTAAAGAAGATTTCGCCTGTAGCTTTTAGCTTCCAAAAGGCGCGGCGTGCTTCTTCACCAGTGTGGCAGGCCCAACCTTCATAGTACTCCACAGTTTTATTTGGTTCTGTCAAGCCATCTTTTGCAAATGTGCGGCACGGCATGTAGTATGCGAGATTTTGACCGTCGTTTGGAATTGACGAATTGGATTTGGGTGTAAGCACGTTCCGGCAATTAATATTGACGTTTTGAAACAGAAAAGACGCGTCCATGCCACCGGCATTAACGGGGGGATAGAGGACATTGGAGTCCGGCGGCACGCCATATGCGGCTGGGTGAACCAAGGTGTTGAGGTCATAAGCACGACCGTGCATAATAAGGTAGCCAGAATTTATGTCGTCAATCTTCATGCGGAGCATGTTGTTATTGCACACGGTAACCGTAAAACCAAACGTCAGGTAGGCCACGAATGCGGCCACATAGAGAATCACTGTAATTAGGCCAATCTTCTCACGCCATGCCACTTGTCGGTCCTTTGTAGACATTCCAAACCAGCTCAGCAGAAATGGCGGCGCCCAAAACGTAACAATGTAGCAGTATAGTCTCCATAGAGACGGCGGTGGACCACCTGGTTGCAACGACGACTTGGAGCTCTTTTTGCGTGTTAAGAAACTGTGGTTTTTCTCTTTGTTTTTCTTTCTAGTGTTGTGAACATTGTCATCTTGATCGGGAGATGGATCGTAGACCGTAACGTGGGGCTCTGACTTTTTGTTTTTTTCTGCTGATGCGCTGTCTGGTGAGCTGTCACGATAGCTTATCGTACTGAAAGGCGCATCATCTTCTTCAATCTCTGCTGCATCGTCATACTCAAAGTCGTTATCAAGCTCCGGACTGGAAATATTTTGTAAAAGAATGTCTTCTTGTTGTTGGAGCTGGGGCTGAAGATTGGGATCGTTCCCCGTTGTTGACGGCTGCACCAGGACACCTTGTTGCGCCGTATGCTGCGCGTAAAAGTACTGTGGGTGGTTAGAGTCTAAGCGCGCGCGGTCCGGGCGAACAAGTGTCTTTTTGCGGGCTGGACGGCTGCCGCCTTTGTTGTATGTAGGAGAATTGTTATAATCCACTGATTGTAATAGCAAAAAAAAAGTTTTGATTAGTTATTGTCTACGCGCGCGTGTGTAATGGTTTTTAGAATAGAAATCTGGATATTGGTTTTTAATTGAAAAAGGTAACTTACTGGTTATTGGTAGACGCAAGCTACTGGTTGCACAAGTTCTAAAACAAGTAAAGACAGAACTTGTGTTTTACTGGGCTATTTCCACGAGTTAATACAAATATCCAAAAAATAAAAATGGTTTTAAAAAGAATAAAATACTTGAAAAAAGAAGACATATATACGTATATTTAAATCAAGATAGCAGGCATTGTGAGCTTTATTGAGTTGGCATTTTATATTTGAAAATAAATTAGCTTTTTAAATAGCCCAAAGAAATCTTAAACAAAAAAAGAAGCTAGCGATTGACTTTTTCTTGCAGGTTTTTAGCTTGAGTGTGTGTGCGTGGAAAAAAAATAGCTTATTTTGTAGCTTAGAAACAGGCACAAAATAGCAAAATGAATAATTTTCGGTCGAAAAATGTTTATTGTAATAAGAGCAGCAGCAAATTTTAGATTCAAAAAGAGTTTCTTTTCTAAACCAAATGGCTATCTTGAGAATAAAGAACAAGGGAAATTAGCGCAGGTTATAAACAACTAAAACGTAATAGCTCAGCACCAAAAATATAAAAACAAAAAATTGGGTCTTGAAGGCCCAAATTAAGATGCACAAAGGATACTTTCAAAGCCCTTTTTTGGAAATTTTTAATTTCCAGAAACCTTCAAAAAATTTTCACTGCTTCAGAGATGCCAATATTGTGTTTAAACAATTGCAGTGGTGATTTCCTAGTCGTCAATTTTACCAGCTTGAGGTCAACCCAAAAATGAATCACTCTAATTGAAAATTAGAAATAAATTTGTTATTTGTTGTTTTGGGTGGTGGTAAAATTATAACTCCATCCAAATTCATGTCACCATCGCTAAGTTTTCGCTTGTCTTAGCTAGCAGGCGGCGGACGGAACCTGCCACTTGGGTCTAGGTTTTTTTTTAAAGAACAAGGCAGATATTATATATTTATTGCTACTGCTTCCGCTAACCCTAACATTTTGAAGAAAAAAATTAAACTGGGGTTGTCGCATTTCTGTCCAATTCACACAAAATAAACTGGCTGCATCTATTTATGTAAAAACCTATCCAGTGTTTTTTTGAGTCTTCTGGCACTTAGTGATCAAATTTAACTTGATTTGGTCCAGGGCAATTGGCTGATAGCTAACAGATGAGATCTGGGATAGTTTTTAAAGAATTGAAACACCTGATGACAGCCAAAAATGTTTTGTATATTTCAAAGCGTCATACTTACAAAAACATGCTAGTCTTGTACCAACCACCCATTGTTTCAACGAATGTTTACTGCTATTTGATGATAATAATAGTTTTTCTTATGGGAGAATTGAGTTTTTCTGATACGTTAAAGCAATTGCCCCGAAGCTGTTCAGGTTATTTATTTGGCTTTGTCTACGTGTGCCAGCCAGTTCAAACACACAAAATCTGTGATTAGCACTAGCCAAGCCACTGGCTGAAAGCAAAATAGAGCCAGCCTGTTCCAGGTGGCAGATAAAATCAATCCGCTAAAGTGTTCTAAAAATAAGTCAAGTATTGAAGAAAAATTAAAATTTAAGCCCGAATCTGTTGTTAGTTTATCGACTCGTCTATTCCATGCAAAATTAAAATTTTGTATGTAGT
The DNA here is from genome assembly GCA_030463015.1 of Geotrichum citri-aurantii. Taxonomy (NCBI): domain Eukaryota; kingdom Fungi; phylum Ascomycota; class Dipodascomycetes; order Dipodascales; family Dipodascaceae; genus Geotrichum; species Geotrichum citri-aurantii. The sequence goes on from JAKVQX010000235.1 coordinate 15,034, forward strand.
GAAACTTGTAAAAAAGTGAGGCTGCACATAAAAATGAAAATTAAAAGTAGGAAGTTTTTTTTCTCAGGGCTTTACTTTTTTTTAGCACACATCTCCAAAAAAAACTTATTATTGATATCAATTTTTTTTATTTCTCAAAACCTTTTTTTTTTATTTATATTCCAATCAACAAATTTTGTTTCATGCTCTCGGATGCACTACTACGTTTTTGCTCTCACAGTTCATTTTTAGCTCTTTTAACTTGTCTATTGGTGAGTTTTTTGTTGATCTAAGTCTAATTTTTTGGTCTGTGACGGCCTAGTTTCTTGACAAACGTCTTGACCTGGAACTCAGTCAAAAAAAAAAAAAAAAAAAAAAAAATAATTAGTTGACACATTTATTTATAACAATTAAATCTTTTTGTAAGCGTTGATCTTTTAAAGAATTTTTGATATCCCTTTTATTTTGTTTTAAAGAGCTTGAACCACTGGGCGGTTCAGTTGAGAAATTTTAATGTTGTGAATTTATAAGGCCTAGGTGAACCTGTACTGTCTGCGAATTTAGACATATAGGTACCTTAGGGAAAACCAAGGAATTTGATTTTAATGCTTTATCTTGACAAAAAAGGCATCGAAGCGGCGGCGGTTTAATGTTTTTTCTTGTCGTTTTTCGCGTCAATGCGTATCATCAAGTTACATTAAAATAGCTTAACAAACCAGTCTGTATACGCGACATAAATGGGAAAGGAGATAAATTTAAATCATTTTTGTAAAACTCGGATACAAAACTTTTACTCTTCAACAAAATCAATTAAAACACTAAAAAACCAAATTTTTGCTTTTTTTTCAGATGCTTTAAAATTACAAGGAAACATTACATTGAAATTTTTTAAAGGGACTGTTAATGGCCTTCTGCTTGCCAACATTTATGCCGCCGAAGCTGCCAAAATTGTTGACATTTCTGAATCGGCAGCCTACCACCTCTACTCAAAGTTGAAAGCTGTCAAATCAGAGGAAACCAAGCATGGAATATCTGAACCGGCTATTTGTAAACCTGAAGTTTTCAATGATTGTGAGGTTTAGGGAATTTGGCGTGGTGTCAAAAAGAACCTAAAATAACACTAAGTGAAATTGCCACCCAATCGGTACCAGGCCGCCATGTTTGGTCTTGTTCTATCCGAAAAGTTCTTCAATAAAAAGATGGCATTCCAACTGCTAAACCATAATTAAGTAAAACTCACAGAAGAAACCGGAAATTGAAGGCTAAAACCTATAAAAATTCAAGTTTAATGACTGGGCAACAGTTTGTCTGGTCAGATGAAAGTCTTTTTGAGATCGGAATTCCAACCAAAAAAAACAATATCAGTAGATTCAAAAACCCAATGGGAAGAAAAGAAAGATCCCAATTGCAATACACATTACGGTTCCTGGTACTCGTATAAAAGTGGGTGTCTGGGGTGTTTTTGCTGGAGCCGGTACTTGCGATTTGTACTTTTAACCCCGAGGAGCTACCATGAACCACCAAGTATACCTGAAAGTTCTTGAAAGTCATCTCTTACTCTTTATTAACAAGTCTAAGCAAAAATTTCTAGGTCGACCGGTCATTTTTATGCAGGATGGGGCTAAATATCACCGGCTTTTGTTGTTTTTATAACCATTTGTACTATTTAGAAATAAGTGTGTGTGCAACAAGTCGACACAAATATTAGTGAAAAATAGTACCTACAAAGATTTGTTTTAACAATTAGGTAACTATAAAGAGGGTAGAGACCTCTGTTGTGACTCCATCAAGTGCACATATCTTATTCAAACTAATCTTAGAAATTAACGAGCTTGCTTTCAGTTTTGAGAAAGCCGATAACAGATTATAAACCTTGAATGGTTGACTCCACTGAACTTATCACAGGCACTTGATCTTATTGTATTTCCAGCAAAACAAAATATCGTTCAAATTTGCCTCTTGAAAAAAAAAATTGAAAGAATCTATTTATTAATTGAAATTGTTATCTCAGTAACCTTTATCAATTTTATGATTCATTGTTTGATGGTTAAGTTCGGTAGCACAAGTGGACTTGTGATTCACTCACTTTAGCACTATCAACGAAACATTAAACTCCAATGTTGCAAAAATATTTTCTAGGTTCAACTTGAATTCATGCTCTCTAATTGTACTATAATTTTAAAAATTAAGTTAAAACAAGAAAAAGTAAAAGATCAATTAAATTCAATTACTATGATTGAAAACATCTCTAAAAAAGCAAAACCAAACAAAAAAAAAAAAAAGCACAACATGAACATCCCTATAATTTAAAGACACACACGTACACACAAAACCATTTTCAGTGGTGATCGCGACGGTGGGGGGGATTGTGACAATTAGATGTCTTCACCAGACTCGTCGCCCTCGAGATCTTCATCTTCATCTTCATCGCTCTCGTCGGAGTCGTTTCCGTCGGTGACACCAACGACCTTATCATTATCGCGCTTGCGCGCCAGCAGAGCCTTGATGTCGTTATTACGTGCCACAGACTCACGAACAGTCCGGTTCGTCAGCGTGTCCCAAACTTTGACTTTGCCAGTGCTACCAGCAACGACGACGTGACCAAACACTTCGCGGTCTGGCGCAAAGCCTACGCTGAATACCTTGCCTACGTCGAGGTCACGCGAAAGAATCATTGACGGCTTGTTATCCACACCAAGGTTCCACAACTTGATGGTCTTGTCCGAAGAGCCACTCACCATGAAGCCCTCTACAATAGACGAAAGGTCAAAGCAGGTGACCTCGGAATCATGGGCTTGCAGCTTCCACACGCTTTGGTTTTCCATGCGCGCGTCGAACTTATGGATGATACCATTCTCGGTGGAAACGTAAAAGTCCTGACCGTTGTTACCCCACTTAAGGCCTTCAACGTCGCCCTCAACCTGCCAGGCACGGCGGCCAGAGTCGTCGCTGACACGCAGATCTGACACAATCACGTTGCGGTCGTAGCCACCAGAAAGGAGAATTGTACCTTCGACAGGGTTCCACTGCACAGATGAAACCTTGTCTTGGTGGAAAGTAAAGTTGCGTGCGCAAGCACCGCTGTTCAGATCCCAAAGCTTGACAGTGGTATCTGCAGAGCCGGACACAAGAAGATTGCGGTGGATTTTGTTGTGAGAAAGGGATAACACCGCATCAACGTGGTACTGGTCGTTGATCTTCTTCTGGATGACCTTCTTCTTCTTCTTCTTTTTCAGCTTCTTGTCCGCATCTGTAAGCGCAGCAGCTGCATCCTCGGGCTTTTGACCAAGAATCATATCTGGATAAGCACTGTCGACTACGTCAAGATTCCAGATCTCAATCTCAGGCTCAAAAGTAGAAACAGCAGCAAAATTGCCGGCCGCGTTGGGGTCGCTTTCAATACGTCCCTTGCCAACGCGGTAATCAATGCGCTCGACGCAAAGCGGGAACGACGGCAACATAATGTCGTGATGCACATACAAGTTGCTCACAGCGCCGTTACCATCTTCATCGGCGTTGGCCTGGTCATCGTAGACGTAAACCTCCAAAGTGGAGAGCTCTTCTTCAGTACGCGTAGCCAGAATCAGATTGTCTGTGGGATGAATCTGCCATTCCTGTCTTTCTTCTTCTTCTTCCTCCGCGGTGGGAATTGAAATATACGGATCCTTCTCACCATCGTCGTGGTAAGTCAGCGTCTTTAAGTTGCTGAACATTCCCATATTCTCACCAGCATCTTCCTCGTCGTCGTCGTAATGCTCTAAATCGTACTCCTTTAAGTCCTCATCATTAGCAAGATCTTCGTCTTCGTCGCCACCAGACTTTTTTAACGCACTAACAGCGCTACTGCCAGTGACCTGCTCTTCTTTTTCGTCTTCCAGATCCTCCTTGGCGTCATCGAGCTGGAGTCTGGCAAGCCCGGCGATACGATCCATTTCGGCATCATCAAAATCGTACTGCACAGGAAACTCGGATGCAAATCCCCTAGGGACCCATGTAGTGGATGAGATAATTGACATGATAAATGAGATGGGTTGGGTTGGTGATGATGGATGAAGGAGAAGTAATAAAAATTGCAAAAAATTTTTCAAAAAAAGAAAAAAAAAAAAATTTGGGACATTAAAAACATATGACTTTAGAGTTATAACTAAACTGAAACGGCTGACATCTTGAAATATTGATCTTGATTGTGACAACACTAGTCCCAAGTTGATTGGTATTTTTTTAATATTCCTTTAATATCTAGCAATAGGTCATACAAAAAAATTATATCTCAATAAGAGCTGGTCCACTTAACGTGTGTTTGCGCCATTCACAGAGCTGAACTCAGAAAAAAGGTACCAAAAAAACTTTCAGTTCTATCACAGAAATTTAACTTTACAATCAGTTGAATGGGATAAAAGTACACATAATTATAAACAAAATCAAACAATCATCAAAATATTAAATACATTCCTCTTGGTCATAGCCACTTTTGTTGAAAAGTAGTAGTCTCTGAGAGGCATTACAGGTCTCTTAAAAGAGACCTTCGATTTCACCATCTTCATTGACTTCGACGTCCATGAAACCACAGTGAGTGGGCAGGCCGGGAATGGTCATGATCTCAGCAGCCAAGGCATAGAGGTAACCAGCACCCACAGAAGCACGAATATCACGAATGGGGACAGTAAAGCCGGTAGGGACACCCTTGAGGTTGGGGTCATGAGAAAGCGAATACTGGGTTTTAGCGACACAGATAGGAAGGTTGCCAAAGCCCTGGCGAGTGTAAGTCTCTACCTTAGTCTTGGCAAGCTCACTGAGCTCAATGCCAGCAGCACCATACATCTCGCGCGCAATAATGTTGAGCTTATCCTCGACAGAATTGCCCTCAGTTTCGTAGAGAAGCTTGAAGTCTCGCTCTTTGCTCTGAGAAGCTTTAATGACACCCTCAGCAAGATCAACAGCACCAGCACCGCCTTCAGCCCAGTGGTTGGCAACAATAGCGTCCTCGGCACCATACTTGACAGCTTCTTCACGAATAACGTCGTGCTCAGCAGCAGTGTCAGACTCGAATTTGTTGATAGCAACAACAACAGGAAGACCATATCTCTTGGCGTTCTCGATGTGCTTGCCCAAGTTAGCACAGCCCTTTCTGAGAAGGTCTGTATCTTCACGAGTGTAAGCTTCTGGGAGAGGAACACCAGGCTTAACGTCAGGACCACCACCGTGAACCTTGAGTGCACGAACAGTGGCAACAATTACAACAACATCAGGAACGAGACCAGAAGATCTGCACTTAATGTTGAAAAATCTTTCGCCGCCCATGGTGAAATCAAATCCAGCTTCAGTAACAACAAAACCAGCGTTATCTTCGCTGTCACCTTCGTCAGTACCAGCAAGCTTAAGAGCCATCTTGTCAGCAAGAACAGAGTTGGCACCAATACTGATGTTAGCGAATGGACCAGCATGAACAAACACAGGGGTGCCCTCCAGAGTCTGCATAAGGTTAGGCTTAATAGCATCCTTGAGCAAGGCGGTGAGAGCACCTCCACAGCCAATATCGTCACAAGTGATAGGTTCGCCAGCCTTACTGGAGGCGACAACCATGCTGCCAAGTCTCTCTCTCATATCTTCTAAACTGTTGGAAAGAGCAAGAATAGCCATACATTCACTAGCGACAGTGATGTCAAAGCCAGTCTCACGAGTCATGCCCTTCTCATTGCTACCCTGACCAATAGTGATACCTCTAAGAAATCTATCGTTACAATCGACAACACGCTTCCAAGTAATGGTGTCGGAGTCAATGTCCAGACGCACAAACTTAGAAACTTCCTCCTCAGTAAGTTCGTTAGGGTCAGTCTTTTCAATACCCAACTTCTTCAGACGACGGAACATGACAGGAGAAAACTTTCTCACGCCCTTCTTGGCGGGAACAAGTCTCTTGAAAAGAGGACCATCCTTCTGTGTGTTCTCATGGAAGATACGAGTATCAATGGCAGCAGCCAGCAAGTTGTTAGCAGCAGAGATGGCGTGAATATCACCAGTCAAATGCATGTTGAACTCATCCATAGGAATAACCTGGGAGTAGCCACCACCGGCGGCACCACCCTTGATGCCAAAAGTAGGGCCCATTGAGGGCTGACGAACGTTGGCAAAAGCCAGCTTGTTCAAGTGGGCACCGAGAGCCTGAACAAGACCAACGGTAGTAGTTGATTTACCTTCACCCAGAGGGGTAGGGGTAATACCTGTAACAAGAACGTATTTACCGTTCTTTCTGTCTTTAAGACGGTCCAAAATATTGAGTTGGACCTTGGCCTTGTAGGCACCATACTGCTCTAATTCACTGGGAAGAATGCCAATCTCACCTGCAACCTGAGTAATGTTTTTAGGCTTCTGAGCGCGGGAAATGGCAAAGTCAGAAGGAACCTCCTTCTTGATGTCAAGAGGAAGAGGAATAATCTTGGGTTTTAGACCATCATCAGCAAGTCTCTTGGCAGAAAGAACGACATTATCAAGAAGCATGGCAACAGTCATAGGGCCAACTCCACCGGGAACGGGTGTAATCTGAGAAGCGACCTGGACGGCGGACTCGTAGTCCACGTCACCGACCAATCTCTTGCCGCTCTTTTTGGTGGCATCATCAATGTAGTTAGTACCAACGTCAATGACGACAGCACCCTCCTTGAGCCACTCACCCTTGACAAAGCCAGGCTTGCCAATAGCCACAACAACAATATCAGCAGTTTTGATGATTTCGTGATGGTTTTGAGACTGAGAGTGGACAACAGTGACGGTAGCGTTGGCGTTTCTCAAGAGGGAAGCAACGGGAGTTCCGACAATGTCAGATCTACCAATTACAACCGCGTTTTTGCCAGCAATTTCAACCTTTGACTCCTTAAGAAGCTCAAGGATACCCTTGGGAGTGCAAGGAATGAACAATGGGTTGCCGCCTCTCTTGGAAAGCTCGCCAATATTGGCAGTGCCAAACCCGTCAACATCCTTAAAAGGTGAGACAGCGTTAGTAATGGCAACTTCGTCGAGATGAGCGGGAAGAGGCAATTGGACAAGAATACCGTGAACAGAGGGTTTCTCGTTGAAAGAGGTGATTGCATCGAGGAGCTATTGCAATTGAGAGGGGGAGGAATGTTAGTAAAAAACGTGCACGAATGGTTACCAAAGCCGTTCGAGATAGAGGTTATGCAACCGGTGTAATAGTACATACCTGGACCTGAGTGATGGACTCTGGGTAGTGCTCGATCTCGCAAGAAATGTTGGCCTCCTGAGCAGCCTTCAGCTTCATGCGAACATAAGTGGAAGAATCAGGTCTGTCACCGACTTGAATGATAACCAAGGAAGGCTTGAAAGACAGCTTCTTGCTCTGAATTTCCTTGATTTCATTGTGCAAGCGAGTTCTGATGTTTCTGTGGGGAGAGGTTATGTTAGAAAAAAAAGAGGAGTAGGCAACACAAGATAAGGCAGACTTACTTGGCAATAGCATTGCCGTCAATGATTTGAGCCACCATTGTTACGAATGAAGGAGTGGAAAAAATGATGTGGAATAAGAGAAGAAAAAATAAGAAGAAGAAGAAGAAGAAGAAAAGAAGAAGAAAAATTTAAAAAATATTAAAGGATGAATGAAAATGACTACACGTCGAATGTTTTTTTTTTTTTTTTTTGGTTCTTTTAATTTGGTTGGTTGAGAGTTAACTCGGAGATTTCCATGTTGGTGATTCGAGGCAACAAAAAACTCAATGACTCAGAAAAAAGTGCCAATGTACTAAGATACAAGTATTAATTTTATTACTTAATAAGTTAGTCAAAGGTTAGGGTAGATTTTTGGTTGCCACCAAAGATTTCTCTCTCCTCCAAACAACATCAAAACAACCTCCACCATTGTTCAACTTTTCAACACCACCATCAATATCCGTCCACCTTTCTACGCTCAATTAATCACAATTAATCTAATTTAAATAACCATGTTTCTCACCAGAAGTGAATATGACAGAGGTGTCAGTACTTTTTCGCCTGAGGGCAGACTTTTCCAGGTTGAATACTCTCTTGAAGCAATTAAGGTAAGCCCAGAAACACGGAAAGAGCTTTAGCTCTCCTTTTGAGTATTGTCTGTACTAACCAAGAAATATTGTATTAAAGCTTGGTTCTACTGCCATTGGTGTTGCCACTTCCGAAGGTGTTGTTCTTGGCGTTGAAAAAAGAGTTACATCTACGCTGCTAGAACCCTCGTCAATTGAGAAGATTGTCGAGATCGACAGCCACGTCGGCTGTGCTATGAGTGGCTTGACGGCCGATGCAAGAACTATGATTGACCATGCACGAGTGGAGTCTATCAGTCACGGTCTGAATTACGATGAGCCTATCAAGGTAGAGTCTGTGACCCAGTCAGTGTGCGATCTGGCACTGAGATTCGGTGAAGGTGCCGATGGAGAAGAGACAATTATGTCTCGGCCATTCGGTGTGGCGCTTCTGATTGCAGGCATTGACGAGAATGGACCACAGTTGTACCACGCAGAGCCGTCGGGCACTTTTTACCGGTACGATGCAAAGGCGATTGGCAGTGGTAGTGAAGGCGCGCAGGCGGAGCTGCAGAACGAGTATCACTCATCGCTGACATTGGAAGAGGCAGAACTATTGGTATTGAAGATTTTGAAGCAGGTGATGGAGGAGAAGCTGGATTCAAAGAACACGCAGCTTGCAAGTGTGACGAAGGAAAAGGGATTCAAGATTTACGGCGACGACGAAATGAAGGTTGTTGTTGAGAAGATGGAAGCCCAGGTGGTAGAGGAAGATGTTGAGGCGTAAGATAGAGTAGAGAGTTTCTTTGATAAATTGAAATATAAATACTCAAATAATCTACTCTGTTATAGATAACAGTTAGATAACAGCAGAATTGTATTACAATTGTAGATTGTGGATAAATTTGGGGTTAAACTGTATACAGATGTCAGTGAACGTGTGGAAGGGCCAGAGATGGGAAAAAGTAATGATAGACTATAAACGATAAGCCTTATGATATGTGACACAAATCTTTTTCTGTGTTCAGTCAATGTCTTATTAAGGGGTGTAACATAAATCGCAACTCTAATCTATTTTTAGACATCAGCCCTGGCAACGGGAAAAAGTTTGGGCAGCAAAAGTGGATGCAAAACAAGATCTGAAAAAAAGTTAAGAAAAAGAAGATTTAAAAAAAACTAATGGCGATAAACTTTTTAAATAATTTGTGCTTGGTATGTGTCTAAAATTTAAATCATGAAGGTTGGTTTCCAAAAAAAAAAAAGAATCGAATGGCTGTTTTATCCTTTTTTTAAACGAGAAAGGAGAGTGTTGACGTGAAATTTTTAAAATTGGTAAATAATTTTTTCCTTTTGGGAATTCTTTAAATACGAACAACTGTTAAAGCAGGTTACTAAACGAACCTATATAGCTCTGTTAGCTGTACAGCTCAGTAAGTTTATATAGTGTAGTTGTAAATTCTGGGTAGCCTTGCTGGTTGAGCTTTTCTCTCTTTCTATCTGGTGATCGCAGAGACCACCTTCAATAGAACATTGTAATATTTAACGAATGGATGATAAAAACTTTGAATAACAACATGAAAATAATCCATGAATACTCAGCTTTTCATGTTTTTTTAGACATGATATATATTTGGGTTCAATGGGCATTTTACATGTGCTTTTTCACTCTTTCATTGAGGGCCTTTGTTGGAAC
>JAKVQX010000236.1:0-24668 GCA_030463015.1 Geotrichum citri-aurantii
CATTTTTTAATAAGACGTGAGAAATTCAATGGATCTTAAGCAAGAAAAGAAATCAAAGTGATTATTTGAAAAAGAGGTATAATTTTAAAAAAATTGAGGAGATTTTTTTTGTATATTTTCCCGCCAATAACTAGTATATAAAAGATACTTATAAAGACCTGCCAAATAATCTAAAGACCTAAAAACCAAGTTTCATTTTCAAAAAAAAGATACATTCGTCACTAAACATGACATTTTCTTTTCCACTGATCTGCATACTATGTAAATGATTTCACACAAACTATAGCCTATATTTTTGTTTGATATTCTGCAAAACAAAAATTTCTTTCAGCAACAAAAACAAAAAAAAACCTCCCAACTCCATGTCTTTTGAGTATTCCAGACACTGTTGTTGGACTACTTTTGTGTCCACCACCCAGTTCAGATCTGGCAAAAGATCCCAACACTTTCCCATCGATGCAGACCTAACTAAATATTGCTTGTCCCTTTCAGAAAATTTTCGACGACTAAAATTGACTTTTATTTGCTTGTGTGCGTAGTGAGATTACTGTAGAGAGGGGTGATCATTATTGTGAAAATATCAAATAATGAAAAAGATGTTGCAGTCCAAATGTGACACTTCAAAAAAAAAAAAATAAAAAAAAAATAAAACTTGATTGCACTGAATTTTAAAAACTGTAACCTTTTATTTTGTCGACCACAATCCAATTCCTAATCTACAATGCGCGTTTACTCTTTTTTTAAAAAAATTTAAACTACAAGAATTTGTTTGAGAAATGAAGGAATGCCAGTTGAAAAAATTATGATTCTATCCCGGGGGGTCCATCGAGGAACAATCCATCGATACCTGTAATCACTTCGAAACTTCATAACATCAACACAACAACGCACACAATTAAAATAACCAAAACCAAAAAAAAACTTCAGATAAAGACAAACGATAAATGCCACACTTTATTTTCAATCCTCTGAAACAATGAAATTGCTCGCCTGAGTTGTGTGATGGACATAAAATTCATTCAACAACAGTCTCTGGAATATTCAAACGACTTGAAGTTTTAGAAACGTTTGACAAACATCTAAAAAACCAGTTATGATAGAAACCACTATGGATTTTCAGCTAAAAAAAAAACGCTCCTATTCAAACGGCCAAAAAAAACTTCAGGCTTAAAACTCTTAAAAGTTTTTGAGACGATTGTTTGACCCGCCTCAAGTCTCGATATAATTGTAATCAGTTTTTTGTTTCTCATAACTATTTAAAACAATTTTCAAAGAAGACACTAAAACAACAAGAACAAACCTTAATAGCGTGGCTGCGCCATTCACTGGCGCCGAATTTTTCACGAACCAAGTCCATGTGTCAAGGGAAACTCACTAGGATCGTCACTACAGTTTGTTAGATTGAGTGAAAGGGTGTGGAGGTAAAAAAAAAAAAAAAACATTGGCAGACTGTGCTGTTAAGCTAACCATCAATTGTGTGGGTGCGGAAGCAAATCGAGAAACTTGACTACCGCTTCAATGCCCTTCTTAGTATCAAGTAGAACACTGATGTCAAGCTCCAGGGATATCATTCTCAGGTATTCACGCCCCTTATTTGCAAAGGGCGCTCAAGTCCCGATTTAAAACCTGATCAATAAAAAATTGGGCCCGTGTGAATTTGACATGTCAATGCGCTTTCTGGGAACCTACATTTCAATTGATCGAATGAAAAAAAAAAAAAAAAAAAAAAAAAAGGATTTTTGACCTCGATATGGCAAGATATAAATGATCACTTAAATGAATCATATAAAAAGTGTGTGCCAGTAAGAATGGAAATTTTGTTAAAAGTAAAAGTCGGTACTACGTACAATACAAGATGGTAAAACTAACTGTACACAAATAGTCCATGTTCATAGCTAGTATACTATACAATTTGAATGAAAAAAAATTTTGTTTAGTTTTTTGGTTCGAATTATGGGTGCTGTAAAACGATGTTTGAGTGTTGACATTTACATGTTTATGAAATTGCTAAAAAAAAAAAACCCTCCCTCATGTATCATATTTGAACTGATTACACATAATGTATTCATAGTTGAGAGAGTCTCGTGGGAGGATGAAATTTCTTTAGTTCTAAACCTGGCATTTTTTTTAATTTATATTCAAAACGTAATTACTGTTACGAGCAGCCAATTTTCAAAGTAAATGATTTTTAAAAAATTGAAATTGATTCAGGATAACATAAATAGTAAGAAAAAAAAAAGAGCTATTGAATGAGAGTAAAAAAAATTTCAAATTTTAATAGGTTTTTTTTAACAGAAGTTTCATGAATTTAACCGAACACGGGTGACTGTATAATTACATAAAAAAATCCTCACATGTGTGTGTTTGTGTCATTTTTTTTTTCTCTCTACAATTAAAGCGGTTTCTAAAAAGCTTGCTCCAGCCACTTGATCAGAGATTGGCTTAGAGAAATTTGCTTGGTTTCAACCATTTTCTCAACACCCCAGTATGTATATTTTAAATTATAAGTGAATGAAAATGCAGGGCCGAAAAAAAAAAACCCTGGTTGTAATTAAAGAAATGTATTCAAAATACTCACAATCACCCCCTTTTTACTGGCTGTGAGTGTTCCGGTACTTCTCGGGAACCCGCTTGCGGATCTTCCAGTGGCGCAGCCATCGGGCATCACAGTCGCCGGGAATCCAGCAACCGGCAAAGTGAATCGTCAGATCGCCCTCATCAAAACCGCTCCACAGATCATCGGCAATGTAAGAATTGAGCATTCGCTGAGGGACAATGCCAATCCTCTCCCGGATAGACTTATGGTTTACATTAAGGTGGCCGAGGGTGTCCTGTTCTCTAAAGGTGAATTCACGATCAATGAAAACCGGATCTGCCCAGTAATCTAGCAGCAAGTCAATAACGCTAGACCGACGAATAAAAAAGGAGCCGGCGTTGAGACCCCAGTAATCCTGATCAATAACAATATCAATCTTATTTACGTCAGCGTACTCATAGTCATCAAACTCAATATCATCATAGACTTGCTTGGCCGCATTCTCAGGGAGTGGTTCGTCAGGGTTGTATCCCGTGCGCATGTTTGAAAACTCACCATAAGACGGGTGCTTGATTGGACGGCCGTAAGACAAGCGCTTTTTAAGGACTTCAGGGTTCAAAACATGCTTGGCTAGATCAATCTCAGGGGTCATGATAATCATATCAACGTCCATCCACCAAATCCACTCAACTTCAGGATGGTCATCAAAAGCCTTTTTCAAAGCGTTGAGTTTGCCCCAGACCGGATGAGCCCCCTCGAGATCAAACTGGGAAATGTTGATAAACTTGTACACGTAGTTGTGATAGTCGCAGTATTCGCGGCGGTTTTCCTCCGCCATGTCCATGACATTTTTAATGAGACTGTTAGCACCGTTGCCGTCTGACGCGGTGAGAACCATTACCTTGCGACCAGAAGGCTCGGCAACCTCGCCCTCTTTAAACAGTCCAAGATCGTATTTGTAGTTTTTTTGGTCATTGACGGCAATTTGACGCTCGAGCGAACTAAGTTGTTTTTGGCGCAATTCCTTCATTTTGCTTTCTTCTTCTTTTTTGATATCTTGAATGGCTTTCTCGGCCTTTTCAAGCTTTTTTTGGGCCTTGTCGTCAATTTGACGTTTCTGCAAGACATTGTCGGAAGCAGGGTCCAGAACGCGTCTAAACAGCGGCGCGGATGGCGGCTTCTGAAGGTCGACTTGTATCTGCTCGAGTTTGTAGCTGTTGCTGTTATTTTGGTGATGTGTTTTGCTCATTTTATGTTTTGAGCAGACATGATTTACAGAGAACACTGACGATAAAATCAGAAAACAGGCCAGCAAAGAGATTAGACCAATCTTGAAGAGTCGGAGGGAACATTTCGTTTTGGGTTGTTCCATGAGCTCCGGGTCAGCGGTAGAGCTGTTTAACAGCGGTTTACGCAGTTGATCCTTCTCTAACTGTGACATTGAGTATGAGAGGGTGTGATGGGAAAGGATCAAAGGGCGAGGAGGGGAGGGGAGGGTAGAGGGTTGAGGCAAAAAAAAAAAAAAAAAAGCAAAAAATTAGAAAAGTTATGTGATAGTGCCAGGTTTTAGTATGAATATTTTCAATCTAAAATATGCTTTAATTACTTTTTTTTTGCTTTTTCTTTTTGTAGTGGTGATAGGTTTTTTTAGATCTTTTTTTGTTTTTTTGAACTATACCGTTTTAGGTACAGCCTGCATTTACGGTGTAAGTGAAATATATGTGTGTGTGCGTGTAAGTTTAGGGCTTTTTTTGTTGAAATTGTTTGTGTGCTATACTATGTGTGTTTTTTGTTTTCATTACTTGAATTTTTATCACGTTTTTTACGACTATGACGATACAAATAACACATGAGCTAACAAAAAAAGAGAAAGTATAGGGTTGATAGGGAATTATCGTTGATGGTGTAGTTTTCAATCTGGTGGTGTTCAGAAAGTGAGTTAAAAAAAAGACTACAGCAAAACATCTCAATATATATAGCAATGACTCTCTTGTTCTTTTTTTTCATTTCATGTATTTAATTTGCTGCTTTATCAGTATTTTATTGCGCTAAATAATGGGTGAAAATAAAATGATGATGGTCAAAAAATAAACCGAATTTTTCATGCCTATAAGATTTTTTTAGAAAAAAAAAACCATAGACACCTAAAAACACCGTTGTCGTTGGTGTGAATTTACCGTAACTTATAACTTGTAACTTCTAACATTCAATATTTTTCAAAAAAATAAAATATTTGTTTCAGCAGATAAGCATCACAACAACCATACGCTCCTGCAGACAGTTAATATTTTTAAACAGCGCACAAATTATATCTGAGATTGACAACACAAACATACATCTTTTTTTTTCAAATTTTAAACTTTTCTTTAATTTGATTCTTACAAACTAAAAATAACACGTATGATTTTGTACTTTAATTTACTAGGGGCTTCCATTTACCAAATTACTTTGACAACAAAAAACAATTTTTTGGCATTAGCCGCTTTGTCTTCAAGTATGTAATCACCAGGCAAACAAAAACAAAGCATTTTTTAAACCAAAAACAGAAAGAGAGTTGCGCGCTATTATCAAAACAAGCGAATGAAAAAAAACTCAAAGTTTTGTTAACTCAAGTCTAACCGTTGATTGGCGACTTTACCAAACCGAGGAGAGTCTTTGCCTAACAGTTTATTTTACATGTTCCTTTCGTTTACTTTAAGGTCTAATGGTAATGCTTTTTTTTCTTGTCGTTGATTTTTTTTAAACAGCCTCCCGTAGTTCACCTTTTTGGTTTGGTTTTTTTTTATAATTTGCTGTTGTTTTGGGCTACACGCCTACTTATTAAGAATGCCAATATTGAGATCAACCCTTCTATATGTATGTGATCAGTGGACACTTTAAAGCCTGTAGCAATTATACATGTCAGGTACAATTCTACCCTTTTTTCTCTCTCTTCCCCCTTTTCTATAAAAGACATTGCAATTTCTCTAGACAAAAAAATAAATAAATGAAAAGTTAGGTAGATACGGGACATGTTCTATAGATGCCTGGGTTCAGTAAAAAGTTTTCGTGCTTGCACAAAACTCGAATTATTTGCTTGAATCTTTCCATGTCTTGTACCTATTAGATTCTTTTTTTTTTTTTCTTCAAGTCTGTTACATGGTGATGTGTATTGCTCAGCATGAAAGTACACGTAAATGCAAGCGGCACATTTTCATCAGCGAAGCGGATCGTGACGAAGGTTATTTTTTTTTCTTTTTCCAATTCTTCAAAATCATAAAAACTTCAAGACTACTATTACATGATCGTCACGATTTGTCAACAAGCAGTATGTCTTCCAATTACGAGCAACAAGAAAGAAAGGGTAAAAAAAAAAAAGGGTTCCTTTAAAGACAGCCTATAAAATAGGTAACTGAATGACCATAGTCTTTCTAAATCACTATTTGCTAGGTTGTTAGACAAATGATACAGGTTTTCCAACATATCCTCTAGTTTGAGCTAATTAAAAAAAAAAAAAAAAAAAAGGTGTGAAATGCATTTGAGGCATTTCCCTAATGATTGTGAAAGTACACAATCGTCATTTTGCGGTATGCGCTAAAGCCAGGCCTCTTATAAAAAACAATTCATGTAGCAAATACTTGATGTTATAAATCACAAGTCATCCAGCACTTTTCAGTAAAAAAAAAAAAAATTAAGCATGCGCGTAGTTTTTTTTTTACTACATATAATTTAAGTTAAGATATTCAAAACGTCAAATAATTAAAAGGGCATGAAAGTAGAAATTATCAAATTCTATTACTACATCTCAGCTGCTTTAGTTAAATGTAGAAGTTGCTTTTTTAAAATCAAAAAAAATTGGCGCTTTGTTGTTGTTGTCACTTTGGTATTCTTTAGTTTGAAATGAATACCCAATTCTCAGAGAATTTTTTTGCTTTTTTGCTTTTTTGCTTGCTAGCTTTTTATAACAAAAAAAAGACTTAAGTTTTAAATTTTAGTTTTGGTATCTCGATGGTTTTGAGCTCTGTTTTGTCGGCATTTGACAATTTTATTTGTTCAATACTAAATTGCGTATTTTAAAAAAAACCAGAAATGTGTTTATGGAATTTAAATTTTTTTCTCCAATTACTTCAAGATTAAGTTTTTAGTTTTTTGTAGTATTTTTAAAAAAAAAAATTTTTTGAGCTTTATCTGTGAATTTCTTCAAATTTTCATTTTTTTTCATCGGCTAAACAAATTAATTGACGTTTAAAAAAAAAAAACAGTTTTGCTTAGGTCTAGATTCAAACAATCGCAACGGCTTGAATTTTATTTATGAAAAAATAAAAAATTAAATTTAAGTAAAAACTAAAATAGGAAGAGAGAAAAAAAAGCTGATAATTGCAACTGGGTTGGCTTAGAAAACTGCTATCATACTGAACTGCCACAAATCTGAAATTTCACGTTTTTTATTTTTTCCCCTATCAAGCTGCATATCTGGTATACTAGCACCATGCTGTCTAAAAAAAAAACTTGAGAAATTTTTCTATTGATTCTAAAAAAATTTAAATTTTTGTTAAAAAAACATGTTCGTGATAAGTAAAAAAAAAAAAGTAAATTTTTTGTTCTATTCATAGAAATTAATAAAACACGTCTGAGTTAAACAAAGCGTCTATCCCATTGATACTGTACAGAAAAAGAAGTGGTATAGGAACACAAACCGTGCAACTGAATAGCTTAGATAAAACTTGCTGGAGCCTGGCTTGACCGCTGAAAACGAGTTGAGACCACGCTCAACGCGGCCAAGTAGGTCACTTCCATGAAATCAAGGCAAGAGTGCTAAAAAAATAAGTTTCGTCTTAGCTGCTTTTTTAAAGGCTTCACAACCGGTAGAAACACAGGAAACTGCAGCGATATCGAAAAGGGTAAGAACGATAGTGAGCGCCGGTATCCGAAGACGCTGGTACACAAGCTGGAACGCCGAAAGAAAGTTTTTTGGGCTATCAGAACCCGTGCCCTCGAAATCATCAATAACTACATCATTATTATTATCAATACGGTGGTCCTGCCCCCATCTTACCGAGGGTGACAATTGAATTTATGTCGCTTCTGCGTGTAAGGAACCTCAGCGAGAGCATCCGTTCCGGGGTTTTCTTTATCAAAAGGTTGTATAAGTAAAACGCTAGCATTGAAATCAACGATGAAATAAAATAAATAAAAACAGAGAAAAGATGAAACAGGCAGTGTCTGGTCTCCTGGTTCCGATCCGGTGCTGTCCTCGGTGCTGCTGCTGCTACCCTTGCTCTCCAGTTGTGACTATATAAATAAAACTGGGGTCAGGATCCCCGCAATCGCCTGGCCTGTGCATAGATTGGATCAAATAAGTTCACGATCGCAAACGACCCGTTTTGAGTTAACGCGGTTCCCACAGTCGAGACAAAAGTGATGAGCAGCAACAAACAAAAAGTATATATACAATGATATTTACGCCGCCGCCGCTAAACAGGCATGACACCGCAAGCATTAAAAAAGATCAAGGCAATAGCCAGTTCGCTAGTAACAACCTGTAGAAAGTAAACTGCAGTGCTGGTTATGTTTTTCTCAGTCTTTTTGAATAGGATGTAGATAAATAGACTGAGAAAAACATGGGTGACGACGGATCTGGCTGGTAGCTTTCACTATTCCTGTGCGTCGTCCTGGTTCAAAAAACAAATCGAGAACACTCTCTCCACTCGAGCCTTCAGCTATCGAAAGCAGGCCTTCAGTCGGCGGTAGGACCAAAAGCGCGACATCGCTCGCCGTGCTGGCCATAGACTAAAGCGTTTGCCCCAGGATGAGAGTGTCGTCCAATCTAGCATCGTTGTAGAGGGGGTGGTATTCGCACCTCTGTCCATCTTTTTCAAAATGATTTCCGCAGTCATAACAGAGACGGTGATTTCTTCGGAAAGCCATCTCCAAGCGCGTGGGTCGAATGAGTCTACCCCTCCCTGGCAAGTCAAAAGGTTGAAAAGTGCGCGCTGGCAGACCAGCCCTCCATTTGCTATTGATCAGTGAGCTCAGTGGTCTTGACTCCTTCCAAGCTCTCCAGGTTTCAAAGGCTCTAATGTACTTTTGAGTACTACAAATGCGTTTGTTTTCATAGGCCGAAAAACCGCGAGCATCATCCGTCCTCCTCCTCTTTGAGCTTACTACCAGTGTAGTCTCAGCGGTGGTTTTTCTCTTTTCAGTCTGTTGAAAATACAGCTGACGGTTGAAGATGCGGACTTCGTTCTCAAGGTCGTGGTCCATCAGGTCGTAATTCGGAGCTAGGAAACTGTTGAGGCACTTGTTCTGTTTAAAGAACTCTAGTCGCTGTTCGGGCGTCCACGGCCTGGTCATTTCCAGAATCGAAAGGTAGGTCGAGTCGGGAAAAATTGTGTCGATGCTCAGGCGAAGCTTTGTGTACAGGGAGTAAGTGTCCGTATAGACATAGCCATTGTCAGCTTTCAAGTAGTCGTTGAGATCGCGAACTCTAGCTTCAAAGGCGTAGCAGTTGCTGGTATACCGACTTAAGAGTTTCCGAGCCGCGGCGGCCTCGGCTTCCGGAGTGTCGAGGTCAGGAATGACTTTGCTGTAGATTTCACTCCATTCCATCGGTAAGAAATGGTTCTTAAGCATAAAGGCGTATTGATCAGTTGATATCCCTTCGATGCTAAATGGTTCTAGATAGTCCCACACTTCTAGTACAAAACGGCTCCAATTTTCTCTGGGACCGGCCGAAGGTTTGAACGGGTGATCTAAAAGCGCCTTCGAGAATATTTTATTCGACTTATCAGTAAATGGAAAATTTAGAGTCTTGTCGGTTTGTAGGAGGTACGGGAACCATACTTTAAACCCAATAGACGGCTCTTTAGTTGGGAGAGCCTTTTTTCGGACAATAGAACCGAAGACTCTGGCCCTGGCCGCAAGTTCATCAGGCGTGACCGCCTCGGTTCGAGTGGCTTTTGCTGGCTTGTCGAGGTCCATCGGTTCTTGTTTAATCGGATTATCAGTAGTGTTGGTGTTGGTTTCCATTTTTGTTTCCTTTCAATTCTAGGTCGGTTCAAGCGAAGCAGTACCGGGCACAAGAAAAGTAAACTTCTTAAAAATGTCACGTGAGGATAGATTCCACGGGAATACTAAGCTAAGGTATCCGGGCAAACCTAGCTTTATTGAATACCAAGTCTATTTAACTGTACGCAGATGGTTAGCTTGGCTGCCGCTAAGTACAGCAAGAAGGTGAACGCTACTTACATAAGTTTAGGAGCTTGTTAGTCCTGTGTTCTGGGGGTGCTCTGCTGCAGTGGAAATATAGTTCTACGCCTATGTGTTCTATTGGGGTCCGGAATTAGTACAAGCTGGTCCAACTACCTCTCCTTGCTCAATTACTTACGTTAGAAGAAACGTTGTGAAAGATGGCCTGCAATGAGCGTCGCCTGTCTTCACTCTTTGGCGGTGAAATGCCTAGTAATCCCGCGCTGATGCGCTTTACGGTTGTAGTGAAGTTCGTTGGATTTCAGTGTAGGAGGTTCTTCGAATCTCCTCTTAGGCTTACGGCAGGTTGTTTCTCTCTCCAGGAAACTTGTTTTGTATGTAGGAAGAAAGGATTTTCTCCCTTTTCTTGGGAGGAGATAATATTCTCTCTGGTTGTTTTCCTCCTTCAGTCCTGACAACGCCTAGCACACCTCTGACCCAACTGTTCATTCATATCTATTAATCTTGTTTTATGTAATTTTGCTAATTCTTCTCTACGCTTCTTATCGGACTTTGGGTCGTTAGGAACTCGCTAAATTAAAGTCGGATCTTTGAAATTATTAGACTAAATTAATTTTTTTTTGGTCAACTTATTTGGTGTACAAGCATGGTTGGTTTTATTTGATCAAAAATAAGATGCACAACCCGGAGGGCAAATTTTTTACAAAGAGTTCCAATGATTTCACGAAATTTTTAAAACTTCAACTGAAAATTGAGGCATCATCTACAGTTATAAGAAGTCATAAAAAAATTAAATTTTTGATTTGATATAGCATCTAGATCTTGACCTTAGTAATGTTATTTCTTGTTTTGATCAGATTTTTGTTATTATGAGTTTGTTGTTCTTGCACAAAGTTAATTTATTTGTAAATTCTTCTCCAATTTTTATATACTATTTAAACTAATAACAGGTAATTTTGCACGAAATGTTTTATTTTTACACAGGTTAGCCCGCTTAGCGAGAATTTGAACTATTCACAATTCTACGTAATACTAACGCTTCAATTGAGCCACAGTTTACTTCAAGCTTAACGCGTATGTTGAGGAAAACCCCCTCATCACAGTGATGCCACTGCAGTTCATGTTAAATTCAATAAGTGCATAACTCAGAGTTCTTAAAAAACTATACTTTTAGGTTTATCTGGAGAGTTTTAAGGATAAGACACATTCATTCCTTCAGGGGTTTGACTTTTAGCCATTTGTCGCTGTCTTTTTAGCTGGTCTTGTAACTAGACTCTACAATCTGATTTTATAAATGTCTTTGAAACCATAACTTGGCTACTAATCTCTCTTTTCTATTTGTATACTGAAAATTGAGATTCGTGCGTTTTGTTGAAAGATGTGTATTGCTGTATTATTTCAATGGTGCTTAAATTTTCCTCAAAGGAAGATATCGATTCTTTTTTTTAAAAAAAGCTTTCGATACTTACTGGCACCATGTAAGGCTAGCACACTTGGTCACTGGCTTCACACATTAAATAAAGTGTTGTCTCATAGCAATACTGGAGATGTCTCTAAGGACACCTTCTAGTATTTGAATTTTGTTGACTGCCTCGCTTTTCTTCAAGACCACATCTTTGACATGCTCTGGGATTAAAAACCTGCTATTTACAGTTACAATTGAAATTTTTAGACTGTTTTGAGGTAATTTCGTAGGTGTTTCTTCTATATATTGGAAAAAATGAGGCTACTTCTCCATTTTTGTGCTACAACTATATTGTTTTTATAATTCGTACAAGAAATACAAATCTCATTATCTCACAAAATAAACAGTACTTATTTGTGAAAACAGTGAAAATATGCCTATTTTTTAATTTAATCAAGTAATACCGATCAGTTGAGATTCCAGGAAATTTCCTTTTGGTTTATTAACTAAGGCTTTTTGAATTAGATATAGGCGTTGAATTAGATAAGACACTTAGCGTTCCTGGTGTCTTACTATTGGCACGATGTTTCTTTTTTTGGTTCCACACGACATCAACTAATTGTAAGGAAAAAAAAAATGTTGTATTGTGTTAAACACCTCAGCCTAATTGAATGTCTAGTTTTTAATTTCAACAAAACTTAGCTCAACTTTACTTTATCAACTCCAAGTTTTTTTTTTTCAATTTAAACCCCATTTACATAGCCACAATTTTATAAAAAAATCTTTACCATCTCCCGCTGCTCCTCCATTGCCACCTAGCTCAATTTTTAAAAGTTTTGGTGAGCTTTTTGACCATTTTCAGTGTTTTTTTTTTTTTTCCTTTTTTGTGTGAACCAAAAGAAAAACGTCGTGTGAGCCAAAAAGAAAAGCATCGTGCCAATAGTAAGACACCGTTCCTGAATAGTGTAATTATTACTAGAAATCATTTTAAGACTTGAACCTGAAGAAAAGCTTATTGTTTAAGTTTTTATCAGATGTCATTTTCATATGTATTGTTAGAAGAAAATATGTCAAGCTCTGAAGTTAACAATGTCAGAATTCAAATATTACTGTTTTAAGTAATTTCTAAAAAACCCTCACAATCTTTTTAATCCAATAATAAAATCTTTATAGGTAAGCATTTTCTTTTATTTTCCCTTGAGGCAGCCAATAAAGAATGACAGCGTTCTCTACCACTGTCAACAAGCCCTGTCAGCCTGGTCACTAACAAAAAATTCAAGAAGTTATAACTGTGGGAATTTGGTTGTATTTTAATGCTTGTTTATTGGCCAGTCTGTCCCATAGTGGTTTTTTTTTTCAATTTTTTTTTTTTTCTATCAAATCCTTCGACTTACTCTCCTTTCTAGTGAAATCAGAATCTGCGTCTTTCAACCCTGAGCTATACACACCATCCTTCAATCGGCCCAGCTTGGACAGTAGTTGATTTTCATTTCTTCTCAGCATTTTCAATCTTTTTTTTTTTTTTTTGCATATCTTTGTACATAGTTTTTACAAATGTCCTTCGCTCAAGTTGCATCACCAAGGATCTTTTCGCCTGATCACCAAGTTTTTGACAAGCCATACATGACGTCTGACACTAAACCGGCGTATCATAATGAAACAAAAAAACCCTTAAACTCATCCCAATCTACTAATTCTACCACTTTTTCGAAATCCGCCACTTCCAGTAACAACGCACCTGAAAGAGATCCCAGTATGATTATCTACAAAGACTTTGTCAACCCGGCGCACTCGAAAGATCAGACCATTACCGTAGGTGGCAGAAAGTCCATTCTCGCAGTTGTGCAGTCAAAAAACATTGCTAGCTCGCTATCTGGTATCAACACTAATAGTAGTTTCCCTGTTGTCGCACTATCAACCCTCGGTGACAAGGTCCTCAGCAAACCGCTCTACTCGTTTGGCGGCAAAAGTTTGTGGACCAAGGAGTTGGAAACTCTACTTTTGCATAACATCGAAGGCCTGCCCAAGCTGGACATGATTGTTCATAGTCTCAAAGATATGCCTACGAGTCTGCCTGATGGCTGCGTGTTGGGGGCCATTACCAAGAGAGAAGACCCCAGGGACGCTCTTATCATGCCTATTAACTCCTCAGCTGTCGTCCTTTCAGATCTTGCAGCTGGATCCGTGGTAGGCACATCGTCGATTAGAAGATCAGCGCAACTGAAACGTAACTACCCTCATCTAAAATTTGAGTCTATCAGAGGTAACGTGCAGACGCGGTTAGCCAAGCTCGATGACCCCAACTCTCAATTTTCTTGCATTATCCTCGCTGTGGCTGGTCTCAACAGACTGGGATTAGGTGAGCGAATTACATCGTTCCTAGACGCCCCAGATATGTACTATGCTGTTGGTCAGGGTGCGCTAGGTATTGAAATTCGCACGGGTGACGAACGGGTCATCAAGTTGCTGGAGGAGATCAATGATAGAGAGACATATCTTCAGTGTCTAGCTGAGCGCTCATTAATGCGCACGCTTGAGGGTGGATGCTCTGTACCAATTGGTGTCAGCACCAGGTTTATCTCAGAGCAGATTATGGAATTTGTGGCGATAGTTGTGTCGGTTGATGGCGATGAAGCTGTCAAAGAGACTATTTCAGCGACAGTAACTAGCCCTTCTGAAGCTGAAGAACTGGGAAAGAAACTTGCTCATAAATTGATAGAAAATGGTGCCAAGGATATTCTCGATGCCATTCACCTTGATGCAGTTCACTAATGGGCTCACCTTCTTCTTCAAGGAAAGAAAGAGAGAAAAAGGAAAACGATTGTAAATAGAAAAAAAAAAACCAAAATGATAATGTAATGGAGATTTTAATGCACGGAATTTAAATGATTGATTTTAATACTGATTGCAACAATTTATAAAACTGGATGAATATATCGAGAAATCTGAAATGGTTAACTGCGTGGATGTCTAACCGCCGACACTTTCTGCGATTCTAAATTTCACGTCTTGTTAAACTTTCAAGTGCTTGAGTGTCGAATAATGAAATATTTCTAAGACTTAAGGCTTGTACTTTAACTACCATTGGGACTTTTCACTAACTTTTTATTTTTAATTTTTATTGTCTTTGTAGATGAGATCAAACACAACACCTCAATCATACCTGAGCATAATAGAAGACCCAGCCATGTCGGACCTACTCCAAGAACCAGCTGTTCCAGAAACAAGCTTAGTAAAAGCAGATAATGATACCAAGGCAATTTCAAGCACAGCATTGACGAAAAAGAAGACAAAACGGCGGCCCGCACGGGTTCAAAAGGAGCCTGGCACCGTCGAGGATCAGCTCCCGCAAAGCGGTACTGTGTTTAACATCTGGTATCTGAAATGGTATGTACTCTAGCTGTTGTGTTTAAAACTGATATTCTTAGTAAATCTCAATTGTATTAACAATTCTGTGGTTTTCTTTTTTTCTTTGCTGTTATTTAGGAGTGGTGGTGATAAAGATGACGCGTTTTTTAGCCAGCGCAAATCAGAGGGCCGGTGCGTGGTTGCCACTGACGCGGGTTACACAAAGGCGGACAAAGGCGGAGTCCCGAACCCTAACACATTTTTCTGCTTGTATTTTGCTCGGGGACTCTGCTCGCGCGGAAAGAACTGCGAGTATTTGCACCGCCTGCCGCAGCTGACCGACATCTTCCCGCCAAATCTCGACTGTTTTGGGCGCGACAAGTTCAGCGACTACCGCGACGACATGGGCGGCGTGGGCTCGTTTCTTCGGCAGAACCGGACGTTGTACGTAGGCCGGATCACGGTTAGCGACGGGGTAGAGGAGATTGTGTCTCGGCATTTTGGCGAATGGGGCGAAATCGAAAAGATCCGGGTGTTGAACAATCGGGGTGTTGCGTTCGTAACCTATGTAAATGAGGCTAACGCGCAGTTTGCAAAGGAGGCTATGGCACACCAGTCGCTAGACAACGAGAAGGAGGTTTTGAACGTGCGGTGGGCGAACGAGGACCCGAACCCTGCGGCCAAGGTGCGAGAAAAACGTCGACTCGAGGAGCAAGCGGCAGAAACAATACGCAAGTTGCTGCCGAAGGAAATGGTGGACGAGCTTGGGGGTAAATTTAACAATAAACGACTAAAGAAAAACGATTTTGGACTGGAGGGATTTGAAGCCCCCGAGGCTGTGCGTTACGGCGGCGAGGTGCCGGTCGTTGAAGAGCCAGAAAACGACCAAGATGAGCAGGCTAATCAGCCACTGGCAATTGAAGACAAGAAAGCTGGCACCGGTCTTTTCTCTTCGGACTCACTTGCTAGATTACAGAATGTTGTAAAATCGATCAAGCCAGTGGCGGTGCCAATTCCTGCAAGCACAGGACTGGGTTTGGCAGACTACAGTAGTGATGATGATGATGATGAATAAATAACTGCCATATTCTTGACCAACTAATCTAACGCTGCTTATTTATATTAAGAGTAATATACTACAATTTCCTTGGGAAATCTTGCTTCTATTGCGCAATAGGTCGTATCTTTGCAAGATCGTAACGTCTGAGCTCGTCAGGCATCTTGCTTACAGCAGACCGAGAAATCATTTGTTTCAAATCAGCAATGACCTCTTCGTCCTCCTTAGACAAAAACGTGATAGCGACACCAGACTTGCCAGCACGACCAGTACGTCCAATTCTGTGGGTATAGTCCTCAATAGATTTTGCCATTTGGAAGTTCACAACAAGGGACACCTCTGGCACGTCAATACCTCTGCCAGCCACATCCGTGGCAACCAATATGTCGGCAGTTCCGGCACGAAGCTGTGCAAGCGCAGCCTCACGCTGATCCTGCGATTTGCTACCGTGCATAATCACGGTCCGCCAACCTTCGTCGTTAAGTGCCTTGGCCACAAAGTCACAGTTTCGCTTAACATTGACAAATACAATAATTGGTGGGCGAAATTTTTGCTTTTGGAGAATTTCAAGCAAGCGTTTAGCACGCTTTGCGGGTTCGTTAATGATAAATTCCGCGCGCTGTTCGACACGGTCCGTGGCTTGGCCGGCGTTACCAATAGTCACAATACCAGGCCGGCGCAGGTACTTTTCCGCCATGCGCTCGATAGCTTTGGGCCAAGTAGCGGTGTACATCATGGTCTGTCTGTAACGGTGCTTTCCGCCAAGCAGCTTGGTCTCAGCTTGAAGAGGGCCATCGTTATTTTCATCAGGCTTTTCGTTGGTGACTGGTAATGCGCTTAAAATAGCGGTCACTTGTTCTTCAAAGCCCAAGTCAATCATTCTATCCGCTTCGTCCATTACAACGTAACAGCACTGGCTAAGTACTAGTATCCGGCGCTCCAAACAATCAACCAATCGGCCCGGCGTGGCAATAATAATTTCGGCACCATCCTTGATATTGTGAACTTGTTCCTCAATACTGTGGCCACCAACGATAGACGCACAGCGGAAGCCTAAAGGTTCACAAAACTTTTTAGTCTCAGTTTCAATCTGTTGAGCGAGTTCACGGGTGGGTGCTAAAATAAGACCGTAGGGGCCATCAGTTTTAGTCACCTCGTTTAGCGCAGGTAGCTCTAGGATATAGCTAAGAAGCGGGATCACAAAACTGGCCGTTTTACCTGAACCAGTCTCTGCTACACCAATAACGTCTCGCAGGCCTAGTGCCACTGGAATAGCAGCCCTCTGAATTGGTGTGGGCTCTTTGTATCCAATCTTCTTAACAGTGTCTAAAATCAACGGTGGGATGCTAGATTCGTCCCACGAGCGCATAGGATTCGGGATATTACCTCCCTTGGTCAAAATGCTAAAGTCCTCTTTAAAAATACGCCAGTCACGCTCTCGCATCTTTTCCAGTGGCTTTTTGGACCAATGAATATTGTCCCAGCTCACCTTGGGCTTTTTAAGTGCATCGGGGGCAACTTTCTCTAACAGCGCGCGTTTACGCGATTCAATTTTGCTTTGTAGGCTGTTGTCTGGTCGGTTATTGATATTATAGAGAGGATCTGATGTGTCGAGCGTGTCATCCTTGGAGTTCCACTCAAAAACAAACTTTTGGCCTTTAATTCGGCTGGTTTTACCGTTGTTATCCCTATTTGAGTTTGTTGTTCTATTGTTGGTAAATTTAGTTGATGATGGTTCAGTTGACTTCTCGGATGTAACTTTTACTGAAGGAACTCGATCCTCAGAGCTCTTAAACGGAATAATTTGTGAAAGAATATTCAGCTCTTCAGATTTGCTTTTTTCTTCTGTTGCTGCAGGTTTACTAGAAATTCTCGATGAAGATTTTGTGGTAGTTGAAGAGTTCAGACTCAGGCCTCCGATACGTCGTTTTGATCTAGATGCTAGTTTACTGGCGACAACAGGGCCGTTTCCAGAAGCGCGCGCATCTCTCTTAATAAAACCAATTTTACTTTGCTTTTCAGTTTCATCTTTTCTTTTCTGAATGAGCTCGTCCAAAGAGATCGGCCTTTTGTCAGACATTTTATTTTTGTTGCGTGGTGTAGTGATCTCGCCACTTGGAGCAAAGTCCTCTAGTCAACTTTTTTTTTTTCAGGTTTTGGATTTTTTGTTTTCCATCGAAGATTTTGTTTTGGTGGTTTTTTGTTTTCCCATTTTCTTCTTTCCCACCACCACCATCGCCACCATCTCAAATCCTTCTTTTCCTCCAGCAATTTAACCTAGTTCACCACAAAAGTTTGCAAAATGACAACCTCCGTAGAGAAGGACACTGACATTACTATGACCAACACAGAGTCTTATGCTGAAGTTGAACCATTGACTGTCGACGGTAAGTTTATTTCTAAACTGGGTTCTTCAATTGATTGCCATTAACACTTTATTTCATTCAGATGTTCAGCAGAACTTTGCATACTTAGAAAAAGCTGTCTCAAATTTTGACCCTAAATATACGCTTCAAGTTCTTAGAGGTCTGCCAGCTTTGCGGAAACGACTCACTCTTGGCGTTCTTGTTAAGGTTATTGAATCAGCATATCCTGTCAACGAGCCCTCGCGTAAGATTCTTCTTTCATACAGTGGCGCTTCAGCAAGCAGCATTGAGAATGATGCAATGGATGTCGATGAGCCTTTGGCCGCCGTTTCTATTCTGCCTGAAGTTGATATCTTTTTACACTTGCTAGTGCAGGTCTGGCTTTTGAATCAGAACGAAATTGCCAGACTTAAGGAGTTTAACGACCACGCAATTCAGAAGCTCCGGAGTTATAACAGAAGAAGTCTAGATTACCTTGCTGCCAAGGTTTGGTTCTACTACTCTCGCGCTAAAGAGCTTTCGAAGGAGACTGAGGAGACCGCGCCCCTCTTGCTGGCTGCTCTGCGCACTGCGACTCTTAGACACGACACTGAGACGCAAGCATCTTTGATCACTCTCCTTCTACGCAACTATCTTCTTTCTCAGCAAGTCACAAAGGCATCTAATCTGGTGACTAAGACTGTTTTTCCTGAATCTGCTGGTAATGCTCTTGTTGCCAGATACTTCTACTACCTTGGCAGAATTAGAGCCATTCAGCTGGATTACTCTGGTGCTCACGAACATACTACTGCTGCCATAAGAAAAGCTCCTCAGACTCAATTAGCAGGAGGGTTTTTGCAAACGGCTAACAAGCTCAATATTGTTATTGAACTGTTAATGGGTGATATTCCCGAGCGCTCGGTGTTTAAGCAGCCTCTTTTGGAGAAGTCGCTTGCCCCATACTTTGATGTGACCAAGGCCGTTCGCGTTGGTGACATCAACCAGTTTTCAGAGACCGTTGCTAAGCACGCTGAAGTGTTGAAGCGCGATGGTAACTACAGTCTTGTCTTACGCCTGCGACAAAACGTTATCAAGACTGGTATTAGAACTATCAGTTTGTCCTACTCTAAGATTTCTCTAAAGGATATCTGTATTAAGCTGCAGCTCGACAGCGAGGAATCTGCTGAATACATTATTGCAAAGGCCATTAGAGATGGTGTTATTGATGCTACTATTGATCACCAGCACGGCTACATGCAAAGCAACGAAGTCCTTGATGTTTACTCGACTACACAGCCTCAAGAAACTTACAACGACCGTATCAAGTTCTGCATCAACTTGCACAACGATAGCGTCAAAGCCATGCGGTACCTTCTTAATAACCACCGTGCAGACCTGGAGGATGCTGAGAAAGCGCGTGAGCGGGAAAAGGAGCTTGCTAACGAACTGCAGGAAGGCACCGATTTGGATGATGATGAGGCCGATTTTGATATCTAAGGGTAGTGTGTAAACGAAACAAAAAATAAAAAATAGGTTAATATTGTTTTATTTTTTGAATGAGCTTATAACAAATATATTTAAATGATTCAGTAAATGGATGTTAATAGATGTTTCGTAGACTTGCAAAGGAAATGGATGGACTTTGCTAATAGGTTGGGCAACTGTTGGCAAGTCCCAGGTTTTAATGTTTGTTTTGCAGGTTTTTTCAACTTTTTTTTGTTACCACCAACCAGTCCACACGAAACAACAATGAGTGACGATGAGTTCAGAATTTCGATAGAGCCGCAGGTCAAGGATGAGCTGCTTTCGTTTGACTACGACTCATTACCGCTCGGTCAAATTATTAAACAGATTACGCAGGAGCGCGGCTCGTTCACGGAACTGACTGAGGAGTCACTACTTCACGAAATTGAGGCCATGCAGATGCTAAACTCCAAGGACGAGAACGAGCTTTTCCCTGAGGAGCTCTCTGTAGACAGACAGGTGCTTAAAGACGATGAAACTGATTTGGGTGACGCCACAGCGGTTAGTGGCCCGACTGCTGATATTTCTGCAAGCTCTGCGACGACGAGTAGCAGCAGCGACGACAAGGGCCCCGACGCTATCAACAACGGCGGTAGCAGCAGCAATAATGGTACCGTTAATAAAGCAGTTAACGACGAAGGTGCTGATGATGACTTGTCTTTTGAACAAATCCGCCATGAGCTGCTTTCTCTTGTCAGTATAGCTCAAAATGAATCTGCGCTGTCGCAGGATTTTGTGTCTCTGCTCATGTCCTGCCTGCGTCCTGCTGCGGGAACAACTTCAATGTCGCCGCATCTCAAACAATACGTTCCGGTTGGATCTCTTAGTGCTGATAACTCAAAGCCATCGGCCGTGGATGACGACCCGCTGGTTGCAGCAGGTTGGAAGCTTCAAGCACTAGACCACAGCGCCAGCCTCATCAGTCGCGCTGCAAAACGACTTCAAAGTGAGGCCGAGAAAGAGGAACTTTACTGGGAAAATGTGCTTAGTATTGTTTCATTTGGTGAGGTTTTGTTCAAGATCCGCAAGGGCGATATGCGGGGGCTAGGAATCAAGTATGGCTATGGAGATGCTGGCTCACAATACTATGACAAGGGTATAGCGACGCTTCGACGAAATACAGACGGTACCATGTCATTTCAAACAGGTTTGAATAAACGATCAAAAGTTGTCAAAGTTAATCTCTACAGCGTGGTCAACGGAGAACGCGTGTTTGAGGGCAGCTCAAGTAGTATCGAGATTCTTCCCGAACGCAGTGTTCAAAACGAGATTATCAACGCTCGAAATCTTTTGTTTGAAGAAGAACTATTTTTTGAAATGGCAAAGGAGGCCAGAGGCTTGGTGTCGCATAGAGTACGGATTGTGAACGGCAAGATTGTTGTCAAGCTGTTCGATGAAGTTCTGGAAATTGAGTTTGTGAACCCCGAGCCGACTGTTGATGACAACGACAAGGACAACACGCTTGAAGAGAGCGCTAACGAATCTAATGATAACAAAACTACAACTAATGAAAATAATAACAATAGTTCGGCGGAGGATGTGGAGATGGCCGACGCGCCCCCAACGGTGAAAATTTCGCGACGGGCCAGCCTGATCTCAACTACATTCCACATTCTGTTGTGTTACGCACACAGAAAGAATCTCAAGACCAAGGCATCTATACCAAAGCCGCTGAACACAAAGGAGAAGAAGTCTAAGAGCGCATTATACATTTTGCGTCCGTTAATAGCACACATTCTTCACCACAAAATTATTGCTCGCACACATAAAACCATTGAACTCATTTCGCAAAACATAGTCAATCTACGGGTTTCCAGCGAATCGGTCGAAGCGACAGTAGATGAGACGCAGGGTAGCACGAGCGGACACCTGGGCCGGCTAGCGGTACATCCCATGTCGAAGATTGTGATTGAGCAGGATGCCGTGTCAGACACGGGCAAACTAGCCAAGCGCGTGGAGGTACTGACGGGCTCGCCACTACAGAGCTACCTGCCGCTGTATGAAGCGTTTGCATATGTTAAGGACGGCGATAAGGACCGGGAAGCATCAAAGGGCACGTTTTGGGACCTAGGCGAGCTTGAGGACTGGATTCGGTGGGTGTTAATAGAGGAATTCTGAATAGCTCAATGTAAAAATGAAAAAAAAAAAACCATACATGAGCACCTGGGGTAGTAGATACTCAGTCTTAGCATTCACAATGATTCAAAGACAACATTGATTCTCAGAATTTCAACTCACAATCTTAAGAAATACACAACCTTACTGGCTTTCATGATCTTTAACTATATGGGATTTTCCTGTAGTTGGTATGTAGATGCGATGGGGCCTCCACTACTATTGAAATTTCGCAGAAGAATAAGAAAAATAAAAAAAAAAAGTACCGAATTGCCGAGCTTCGTGTTTCCAGTTTGGGGTTCAGGCTTTGCAGTACAGAAATTTATTACAGCTTGACCATTATCAACCCTTTTTTAGGCCCTTTGATTCGATCTCTGACTAATGATAATTTTAAACATTTTTAAAAAAATCTTTCCCCACAAAATTTCTCAGTTTTTCCCTCTTTTATTTATATTTTGGTTGTTTTATCTACTCTTTCTTCACCAGATTTAACATAACCTCGTCAATATCAGTTTTTTCTAGTACTTCTTTTCAAACAGAACTTGCTCATAATGTCCTTCATGAACTCCGGATCAGAGTGCTCCACAAGCAGAAACCCTATTGCACAATTCACCAAACACACGCTAGAAGATAGATCGCTTCAGCATGAACGGTTCAATTCTCCCGCCACAGCCTCGGGCTCTATGCGCTCCGCTAACCAACCCATGAATGCTGCTGATAGGCAGATGATGAACAAATTTATGGAGGGAGAGGCCCAATCCAACGCCAATAACTTTTCCTTTGATCAGATGCGACAAGAGCTTCCATCTGTGGCAAATCGTCACCAGGGTTGGGCCAACGACTTTGCACAGCAGCCACAGATGAGGGCCAGTCCGCTTCCTGCAACTACTGGAGTTGATGGAGTCATGAGAAATTCTCCTGTTCCAGTCGATGCCCGGTGGGGTGCCGAATTCCAGGCCTCGTCGTCGCCTGCGTCTCTCCAGCAGCAGCCACAGCAGCCCAGTTTTTACGGATCAGGCTATATGCCGCAAATGTCTCAAATGTATACGCCATCAATGTTAAATTCGGGAGCAATTGTCAACAAGAACGCTGTGTCGTCCTCGCGAATTGTGGAGCTAGATAACCAAAATTGGGAAGAGCAATTTAGACAGATTGAAGAATCTGCTCAAATTCAAGAAGCAACAGCTACAGATAAAGGGAAAAATGTCACAAACAGCCAGCAAGAGGCCGATCCTGAAATTACTGATAAGACTGATTTTGAAGCAGTTTGGAACAATATCCGCTCTCAAATCTTTGACAACGAAGAGCACGACTGGGTTGGCCAAGACCGGATGGCCGCCTGGGACCGGGACTTTGATCAGTTTACCAAGTCGCGCCCAGACTTTGGTCAGTATGAGTTTGAGAAAAACAATCAGTTCATGGAGCATCCCGATCCCTTCACCATTGGTGTTCAGATTGTTGAGAGTGGCGGAAATTTGAGCGAAGCTGCTCTGGCGTTTGAAGCAGCTGTGCAAAAGGACGACAAACATGCTGAAGCTTGGAGCAGACTTGGATCAGTGCAGGCCCAAAATGAAAAGGAGAGCAGCGCGATCCGTGCATTGGAGAGATGTATTGATCTTCAGCCGGACAACCTGACTGCACTTTTGAATCTGGCTGTTTCTTATACTAATGAAAGCTACGAGAACGCCGCTTATTCTACACTGGAAAAGTGGATTGCCACCAAGTATCCCGACATTGTCAGCCAAGCCCGAACCGACTTTGACATGGGCAGCAAGAACGAGCTTCACGCCAGAGTCACTGAACTTTTCATCAAGGCTGTGCAGCTGTCTCCTGACGGTGTCAACATTGACGCTTCTGTGCAAGACGGTTTAGGTGTTTTGTTTTATGGCAACGATGATTTTGACAAGGCTATCGACTGCTTTAAGACCGCATTATCTGTTAGACCTAACGACCCTTTGTTGTGGAATAGACTCGGCGCTACGCTTGCCAATTCCTCTCGTAGTGAAGAGGCGATCGAGGCGTACTCAAAAGCACTGCAGCTACGACCTACCTTTGTTAGGGCACGTTACAATTTGGGAGTCTCGTGCGTCAACATTGGCTGTTACCACGAGGCTGCCCAGCACCTATTAACAGCATTGTCGCTGAACAATGTCGAGGGTGCCTCCAACGTGGATGTGCTGGCAAACCAGAGCACAAATCTACTGTCCAGCTTAAAGCGAGTTTTCCTAGCTATGAATCGGAGAGATCTGGCAGATAAGGTTGGTAATGGCATGGATCTTAACTCATTCCGAAGCGAGTTTGACTTCTAGTGGTAGTCGTATATTTTTTTTCTTAATATGAACATCTTTACCAAAAAAAAAATCTAATTTTAATAAGTTATTGAATCTAATTTTAAATGTGTACATGTATTTCTTCTATGTTGGTTAATTTTGAGATACACAAGCACATTAAAACAAAGCAATGATTTGTGCGTTGAAAGTTTAAATAAGATACGGTGAGTTGCAAGACTCAATGACTGACTGATGTCATTGTTTTTGAACCTAACCCTCATTTCACTAGCTTGGACAAACGTTTCAATAGTGAAAAAATAAATTCACTCGGCTATCTTGTCACAAGTCTCAAGGTTGTAAACCTAATAATAGAAAGTGTACAAAGCTCAATCTATAGTCTCTGGCCGATATGGACACGTAACCGAGTGGGAGTCCCATATCATTAAGAACAACAACAACAACAAACACAATGTGAAAAGGCAAAATAAGTTTTCAACTGTACAGTAAAGACAGAAGAAGAAGGAGAAAAAAAACAACAACACCAACAACAAATTTTTAAAAAAAATAGCATTAGCCGTCTTATATCAAGGGGCAGCAGATGAATAAAAAAGTTAAGACACAAAGTCAATAGTATAGAATAAAATATTTGATGGTTCCTTGTAAGTGAAATCACGTAATACGGATCATATGAAGATGATCTGTTTTGTTTTTAGTTTATTAGTTAAAAAATTACATAGAAATGGTTCAAATTCTTTTTTGTTCAACTTGTTATGTTGTTGTTTTTGTTTTTTGTTGTCGTTGTTTGGAAAATTAAAATTTCTGCATAGCTTTTAATTCGAAGGGCTTTTTTTTTTTTTTTTTTTTTTTTAATTTTTACATC
>JAKVQX010000237.1:0-24658 GCA_030463015.1 Geotrichum citri-aurantii
TTGTATGTGTAACTTTTTTGATGTAAGGACAATAAACTGATTTTCTATCTATCTAACTTGACTTGTTTAAACCATTTAGTTGATTCAACATACGACATACAAAGGGCAGATTAGATTTGAATAATAACAGAAGCATTTATGCTCACCACTGTACTCTAGTAAGCGATTTCAACCCATTTTACAGTGTGTTTAAATTTATGGTCATAAGCAAGGAATTTTTTTAATTCTTCTAAAAAGTGGTGTTTTTTTTTTAAAAAAAAAAAAGAGTTTTGACTGACTATCCGCTGGAAAAGAAAACTTTTTTTTTCACTTTAGGCAGTAACTAGATGTCACGGTATTGAAATCAAAAGCTGGTTAAGTAGATTTTTTTAGGACTTTAAGTCATTGTGGTGATCTAAATTTTTTTAATCTTTGTTGGTGAAAAGATTGAAACAGATTCCTGAAACAAAAATTGGGTCACAGTCTAAATTTTTTTAAATTTTTGATGAAACATCTCGCTAACTAGAAAAGCTAAAAACCAAAAACTTAATCAATAATTCATAATTAGACTTACATTTTTGAAAAAAAAAAACGTATTTGATCACTTGTTGCTGAAAAGCAGTTCCCGCTTATTGTTCACCATTTATTTCTATTTTTATCACCATCAAAGTATTCATTAGTTAAAAAAAAACGCATTCATCCTTCGTTACATGTGAGTTTGCAAACACAAACAACTTCATTTTCTCTCTCTAGCATTTTGTTCATTTTAAAACTAGTCTTGGAATTGAATCTCAAGTTGCACAAACGCACTTCCCGTTCCTATGTAGAGTAAACTCCAGGTTATTAACGTAAATAGCTGTAGTTAAAAATTAACACACTGCTTCGTAACAGCAGAATCATGTTTTCTCCACAACAGATTTTTTTAATTTTAATTTTAATTAAACCAGCTGATCCTGTGAGCTTATAAATACTTTCAAATTTTTCAGTTTGAGTCTTACAGCAAGCAGTATCAAATGGCCTATGATCGGCGAGTCAACACCAGGCAGTACCAAGCACTAATGAAGAATTTAGGTGACACTGACGTGTTAGACTACGTAGGTTTCCTATGGAATAAAGGGTTGAAAACCAAAAAAATTAAAAAAAAAAAAAAAAAAAAACAAACCTAATGAACAAAGTAATGTTTGACTAAAATCCAAGACCAGAAACTTAGGCATGAAGATAACTGATTCTGTTAAGTTATTAGACTTATCTGTATTAGAGCAGTCTCAATTGAAAGTAGATTTATGGCTCAACTTTGCAAACCTTTTTGTTTTTGTTCAAAATTCATACTACGTAGTTCAATTTTTTTCAGTGTAGCGATTTAAGCTATCATGCCTCTGAGATGTCACTTAGCTGACATTATTTATTTATTAGAACTTCCAAAACGTCTAAAAGCTCCCATCAAATCTGTTTAAATACCTGTTTAGTATCAATTGTTGCTATTTTAAGACCTACTCTGTGCTCTAAAAAAATATTATTTTTCCCCGACATGGCAAAAAGATGTACTCAACCGCCTCAGAGTCCGGCAAGGATCTGAGATCCACAAAAACACTTTGAACCGTTACATCTGACTCGAGAGCACACTGCATCTGTTTGAGTTGCAATTATAGAAATAATGGTCGCTGCGACGACGTCGGTAGCAAATAGCTTATTCAACTGGAGTTTACAAGTCGTGATATAACATGGCGAGCTGTTTGTGGATCTAAAAAAAATCCTGCCGCTACGTGCAGCGCAGATATTGAGACAAAGCGTGGGCTTCTTTGCTTGTGCTATGTAGTATTGTGGTAATCAACTCATTATCTCTATGATACTATACTAAACATACAGAAGGAAAAAAAAAAAAACTTAAACTCAACAAATTTTGGCCTGCTTGGTGGGGGCCTGGTCGTTCACAACTCTACTTGATCTCGCTTTCATGACACCAGATTTTGATTCTACTTCTTGCACCAACGTGCTGCGTGCGACTACGCAATACCTATTCAACACTAGCAGTATGGAAAAGTGTGTTGGGTTAGTGTGGAAATTATGAAAGCTTCAAAGCTGTTGGCACCTGATTATCGATGAATTCAGGGGAAAGCGTGGCTAGCTGGCACCAGTGGGCAATGGCGCGTTGAGAGGGTTACTGTACGTCTAATTAGTGAAGATTTTCATGCCGTGGTTGCTGATCTGGTTCAGCAAAAACATCTTTTTCTTAAACACGCCAGAGTAATCAATATTAACTGAATTCCGAATTATCGACGGCAGTTTCCACTGAGCTAGTGCCACAGGGCCGTGTATATTTACCTGTTGAAAAAAAAAAAAAAGACGCGACCTTCTTTGTTTGTTTACATTACGTGATTTGTATACTTGCTTGGTACGCGCGGCGGAATAAAAAATTGAAAAAGTGCACAATTCGTGCAATTCACTGCGATAACATAGCCCAGAAGTAGTTAAATGATTTGAAACGAACGCACCAAGAATGCTGATAAAATCCTCTAATCTCAGGACTTTAAAGAGGGTCCATGACTGGATTCTCAGAAGAATCTCGCTGGATCAGAAAGACCCAGGATTCAACAGATTATTGGCGTGTTTTGTAGCAGAAACATTGTTATATATGGGGTTTGTTTAGATTACTGAACGAGTGTGGAACAGCGTTACACTGTGCGAACTATCAGTATCTCTGCAGCAATCGGCGAGCGAAAGAAAATATCCGATCGGGGGATTTTCCAAGACAAACAGGGAAAGAGATGCAAGAAAGAAATGGAAAGCATATGGGAAG
The DNA here is from genome assembly GCA_030463015.1 of Geotrichum citri-aurantii. Classification (NCBI taxonomy): domain Eukaryota; kingdom Fungi; phylum Ascomycota; class Dipodascomycetes; order Dipodascales; family Dipodascaceae; genus Geotrichum; species Geotrichum citri-aurantii. Next base: position 2,777 of record JAKVQX010000237.1, read on the forward strand.
CATCGATAAAAGTATATGGATGAAGATTCAAAATAAAAAAAAGAAAGAAGATTTTGATAAACGTTGTGACAAAATACTGAAATTTCGCTTCTTTTTATAACCTTTTCATTCTTTCTTTCATTCTTTCTTTCATTCTTTCCTTCCTTTCTTCTTCCTCCTTTTTTAATTAAAGATTCACCCGTTTCTGTTCGTTCATGGCCCTGCGCTATGAAAATACAGTCAATCCTTCCAACTAGAGATTCAGATACCCAGTCGCTGCACAATCTGCCGTCGTCCCGCTCCGTGTCGCCCGCAAAGTCGGGTCGGGTCGCCACGGCTCTCGCCGGCACTAACAACGGCTCGGTGACGACTATCAAAGCTCTCGACCTTCACGGCCATGCTCGCCAGGAAAGCATTGATTCACAGCTCTCGATCTATTCAACACACTCTGACAGAATTCTCAACCAACCGCTCTACTTACCCCCCAGCAGCAGCAAAAACAACGGCAACAAGATTACCAACACTCACCGCCGAGCTCATTCGGCCCGCGTCAACACTCTCAACTCGCCAGTCATATTTGAAGATTCTGCAACCTTTAACGAGCGCAAGCGCAACTCGCACCAACAGAAAAGCTTTGAGTCCGACGATTATACTGCTTATGGAAGCTCGCCGTTCTCCAACTACCACGATCTTGTCAGCATCCCGACCAACGTCACCGACACGTCACCGCAGTCAGTTTATAGTAGAAAGAGGCCTGCAACTACTGATGCAACAGAATTTGTTTTTGATGATCTCGACAGCCCTCAGCGCCATCTAGCGAGACTAGCCTACGGCAATGAGGTATCTGATAACTCTTATGATACTAACGACAATAATGAACACATCCTGCACGATCGTGCCAGCCCCCTACTTCCAGACAGCATTTTTTGTGATGCAATAGCAGCCAGTTCCATGGAATCATTGACTGAGCGGCCTGGCACTTTAACTCCGCCCGGCGGTACTGGTGTGCAAGAACCCGCGGAATCACAAGTTGAACACAACAACAACAATTCAATAGGCTCAGTAAAAATCCACCCGGCTCGAGCGGGTATTCCTCATGTATACAGGCTGAGAAATTTAGACCAAGATGAAATTATTTCATCTGAAAAGAATAAATTCTCAACTGCGCCGTCTGTGTATATTCCCGTTTATCTCAGAGGTGGCACTGTCTGTGAAGGCAAAAGCGCAAGCACCTTGCCGTTTCCGTGGCGCAACGCCCAGGAGCATGAACTGCTGGTGCCAACTGTGCGTGCAGCTCAAGCTTTAGGCGGCGTGTCGGCTTTCAAGACCGCGTCGCCGCCGCCTGCTACTAGATCCAGGAGTGAAATCACAAGCTTGTCTCAAGCAACTAACGTTTCAGTAACTAATTCCAGCGAAAACCTGACTGATAAAGCTCAAATACCAACCCTTAATTTTTTAACGACTTTACCCCTATGTAATTCTACTCGCCTCCCCTCGTTTTCTTCTTTGGCTTCTTCCGAGTCAAAATCTGACACCAGCGATCACAATATCACTCAACCTAACCCTTCCAATTCAAGCCTCTCTTCATCTTTCTCGTCTTTAAAACGATCTCTAAGCAGGCTTTCAACCACCATATTGTCCAGCAACAATAACAATAAAGGTGCCCCTAGTACACTTAAAACCAAACATGATGTTTCAAAAACACTTCAAGTTGACGACACTCTAGCTCAGCCAGCACCCGCAATTCTAAAAGCACAAAAGGCTACGACACCGTCTAAGGCATATGTAACGGGGCTGATATCTGATAGCAGCTCAGCTCAACCCTCTACCATATTTTCCCACTCGCTACCGCCTTCTGCGCCCAGTTTGCCCGAGTTGATTACGCATCCTCAGAATTCTGCGCGCAAGGAGCAAAATCTACCGCAGCCGCCACATCAAGCCCAAGAGATGCGGTGGAGCGACAACAACGTTAACGATTTTAAAACATTTGCAAGTCGTGTGCAGCGCGTGCAAAATACGCTCAACAATACTGACAGTGAACTTATGGCTACGGCGGAGGTTGCGCACGCACTCATTGACCAGGGAAATATGAGCTGTGCGTGGGCCACGCCGGCGCTGCCCAATTTGCATGAAGCCGCCAATGGCACTAACAAGGAGAACTTGCATGTGCGCGTACCGTCGTTTGTTACACGCAAGTCAAATCACGCGCACCTTAACAGCGCTGAAAATGCAGCGGCTTACCACCCGGAGAAGCCATGTCATCAGAACCACCATTCTTCCTCATTTGCATTTGGCGACGGAAAATCAAGCACTTCTACTGAGCAATTTCTTTTGGTTGTGTTTGTGTTTTTCCCGCCATTGTGGTTACTTCTGGGTGCAGGCTGCTTTGACGGCTTTGTGGCAGCGAGGCAGGGCGTCCAAACAGTAGCACTTGCTGATGGCACCAATCAAATTGTGGCCGGTGCTTCGCGACGCACTAAAATTAGTGCATTTGTGCTTGCAGCTGCGTTTTTTCTGTTGGCTATTACGGGTCTTATTGTGGGCCTTGCCGTGGGTCTCAAGTGAAAAAAAAAAATAAAAAAAAAACTTGCCCGGTACTCAACCTTGAAAAAAAAACGTTTTTTAATAAAATTGGTCTAATGTTTTTGGTTGTTGTTCAAATGTTTTTTTTGGCACAATCTCGCAAATGTTTCTACAGATACCCATCATGATTTTTAATGTTTAATTGTTTGAATTCCTATTAGCTCTGTCTGATAAGTGTTTTTATTTTTGGTTTTCTGTGTTGTCAAATAAAGATGACTATAATTTTTCATGATAAAGTAATGTTTAGTTTTTGAATCTGATTTGTTTTCGTTAGTTTATCCCCTGAATTTTGATTTGGCGAGTTAAAGTTTTTTTTTTTTTTTCACAACCAAATGTTGTTCAATTTTGTATTTATTTTTGAATGCTTTCATTTGGAACGTCAAATTGTCTAGCTTCTATTTGTCATGCAAAGAAGAGTGGTTCTACTTATAATTTTAATTTATTTATTCTGCATTAGCCACATTTTATATTAGCCGATTATTGTTGACAGGTGTTAAGGCGGAGTCGGTATGTTTCAAGAGCAGGCAACCTCCCCTTTTCTCTAAATTTGCGTAAAAAGGCAGAAAAACTTAAAAAGTTGAAAAAAAAATTTTAAAAACTCAAGAGCTTAATTGATTTGTAGATTTACTTAGAATTGTGATAATTTCTGGCGCGTTGATTCAATTAATAAAGTTAAAAAAATTTTATTGAAAGACAGCAAAAGTTACTAATGATCAGGAGTGTCTGATCTCTTAGGAGGAAGAAAAAGCATTGAAAATGTTGAAAGTAAAAGCTGATTCAAGATAAGTACAATCAATACAATAACTTTCTGATTTTAAAAAAAATTGTTTCAAGTTTTGTCAGTATTAAAAATATTTAAAACTAAAAAGATACAACTATTTTTCTTGTATAAATGATTGAGAGAACAATCTAACTTGAGCTGTAAATGATTCTATCTACTTGTTATTTGGCAGTAAACTAAACGTTTGTAATGGCAAAATACTTGATACAAGTAAACAAATTTCTAAACTAAATTTAAAAAAATTAAAAGAAACAGAAAAAGTTTTTCCTTTTTTAATGCATGCTATTTGGCAGTCGTTGAAAACTATTTAGTTTAATTTAAAAAATCTCTGATCTGTGTCTGCCTTTACACAATTCTACATTTATACAATACGAAATTATTTTTAATCAACAAAAAGCTATGTTTTGAGTTAACAAAATAGAATCTAACATTGTCATCAGGTCACCTGAATCAAAGCACAAAATATCTTAAAAAACTTCTTTTTTCCAAAAAAAAAAATACTGAGCTGCAACATGATTTCAAAACATGTTTTTTCCAAAAATAAAAATATAAATGCTGACTTTCAGGGCTGGTTTAGTCAGAACCAAAGAGTTTTTCTGCTTCAAGTCCAGTTTTAGGTGTTGGCATTAAGAGTTGAAAGGTGGCAGTTGTATGACCCCCACAAAAACTAACTTTCAGGCAAACAAAAAAACAAATTCTGCAGGATTAGTGACTCCAAAGCGTAAGCGTATATTGATTTTGTAAAATTTGTTTTGTTTTTTGCGAATTGAGGCTCATCTAATCCAACAAAATCTTGCATAAAAATATAAACTATTGAAATTTTGAGTGCCAAACTTCTACTTATTATTTACATGAAAAGTATTCAAATAACCATTACCATTGACTGAGCCGGTCAAGTATGGGTGCTTGTAAACAGTATGTGAAAAAAAAACACAAAAAGATATATTTAAAACTCATGTCTACGGCCAACTGCGGTGTAGACTCTAGTTTATCTACACTTAAGCATCTAATTCACAATTGTTTTTTTTTGGCTGAAAAATCTTTTTGGAAAATTCAAGCTCGTGAAAGAAATATTTTGAAATCAACTTTTGTGGTACTTTGTGACAGAGTCCCATTGAATTTTCAAACAATTTATACTGTGCATCATGTGCCTAGTCTGCTAATCACATCAGTACATACACCGTTGTGCTTTTTTTTTGTTTTTTAATACTTTAATGGGAACTGATGCTCAAATGTCAAGGCACAGAGATAACAATGTTTTTAACAGTGTGTTTTCTTTGAAGATCGGCCACAATTCAATTTCTTGGCATTCCCCCTCATCATCTTGAGAAAGTTTTTTTTGAACTGGTTTTTTGAACTGGTTTTTTGTCCCATTTTAGTTAGAAAAACTTCCGAGGATCATTCTCTAAAAAGTTAAATTTTCTTATTACTATGAATTCTAAAACTATCAAATTCTCTTACTAATTTAAAACTTGATAATGGTTAACTTTTTTCTTTAAGTAAAGTCTCTTTGCCTCGATAGCTTTTTGATTGAAATTAGTAATTTTATCTGTTTCAAAAAATTATAGTTTCTCACAAATTCACTTAGAGCGTTTGTTATTGATAAGTTTTGCACATTTCCAGCGATATATTTTTAAAAGATGATGTTTTTGTCTTCTTAAAAATTTTATTTGATTGTTTTATCTAATTTACTATGAATAACTTCCATTTCCAAGACTATATATAAATTTTTCAAAAGAAGCACGCACCAGAGATTTCTTGTATTCATGTGTTATCAAAAAAAAAACTTACAAGCTGGACGCTAAATGCTATAAAACAAAACTTATCTTTGATTGATTTTCTTTTAACCTTTTTTTTGTAAAAAGAATTGAAAAAGATAAATTCAAATGTAAACTTGTGTAAAACTTAAAATTGTCAGTTGTTAGTTTCAGAATGTCGATTATAATGATCAACTAGCAGTCTGGTAGAATTCTAGTTTATTTTTACGCCAGAGTTGTTTTGCGAGTTAGACGTTGATTCAATCAATTTTTATACAAAAACTAGCTCATTTTTTTGCTTGAATATTTTTTGTGTCTCTTTTTAAGACTTGGTGTTTAGTTGAATCTTACGATGATCAAAAAAAAAAAAACTGCCGCAGTTGACTAAGTACAGTATTGAATTAAGCTCCCTAAAAACATTTTCTAAAGCACACTCATTATTTGCAAAAACCAAACATTTTTCTAAAAGTTGGATTCACAAAAGCCTTCAAAAAATTTAGAGCTGGTGTATTGCTATTTTCTTCAAAATTTTCTTCAATTTTTGTAGAGATAGTGCAGTCTAATGTTTTTGTTTTTCAATCTCAATTCCGCTGTAGAATTTTTGAATGTCTCAACAAAACTTCATAAATAGCGCTTTTTAATTAAATTGCCAAAATTCAATGTTTTCACACTTGAATAGTCATGTACTCGTCCAAAAATTTCATGTTTTTGTTCTATTTCGGCATTTTGCCTATCATTAATTTACCAAATTCGAGACACTTTTATTGGCTACCCTGGCACAACTTACTTCTGGTCTCCTAACCCTGATGACTCTGAGTCATGTATAAATAGATGACTACGAGTCATACTTTTTCAATTTTTCAAATTTTTTTTTGGAATTAACGAAAACATAAAACCGACTATGGGATCGACAATTGCAACAGCTAAAACAGCAGAAAAAGTGGCAACAGCAGCCGCTTTTTTTGCAAAATCAACACGAGCATTTCAAGTTCATGGGGCCAACACAGAAGTTGGAAAAACGATTTTTTCGACGGCTCTTTTGGCACGGAACATTGCCGACAGTGTGCCGACCCACTATATAAAGCCGGTGTCGACCGGCCCTGCCGCCGAAGAAGATCTCAGGCACATTAGTCGTTATGCTTCAGCTACTATAGCAAAGTGTCTTGTGCAGTACTTAGATCCAGTGAGCCCGCACCTTGCGGTGATGCGCGACGCACAAACACCACTGGGAGATGCCGAAGTGGTAGCACAGGTGCGGCACAGTCTTGCAAGCATCACTAGTCAATCAGGCCAACAAGACGCCTTTGCACTAATTGAGTCTGCAGGCGGAGTGCTTTCGCCGGGCCCGTCTGGATCACTCCAGGCGGATATTTACCGACCGCTGCGGTTGCCGGCACTGCTTGTAGCTGACTCAAAGCTGGGCGGCATTTCAGCTACGCTTTCAGCCTATGAATCTCTCTTTTTGAGAGGCTATGATGTGCCTCTTTTGCTTACGTTCCAGGAAGACAGATACCGGAACTTTGAATATTTTCAAGACTACTTTGCAAAGAAAAACGTGGAAGTGGCGGCCGTGCCCGCTCCTCCTCCAGCGTTACCAAATCTCGAACAGGATGCTATTCAAATGAGGCAGTACTACCAAGAGGTATCTAATTCTGATGCAATCAAACAGGCCAACAAGTATTTGACTGATGTTCACAGCAAAAGACTGTCAGACTTGCAATCAATTAAGCAGCGCGCCAGCGACACCATTTGGTACCCCTTTTCACAACACACGCTTATCAACAAGGACACTATCACGGCAATTGACTCTGCGCACAACGACTTTTTTCAATCTTTTGACAACAAGACCTCCTCTCTGGAGCCACTGTTTGACGCCAGCGCGTCATGGTGGACGCAAGGTCTTGGCCATGGCAACCCGGATCTGGCGCTTGCTGCGGCAAATGCTGCTGGCCGCTACGGTCACGTCATTTTAGCCAACACAATTCACGAGCCTGCCTTGAAACTTGCAGAAAAACTGCTTTCTGTTACCGCAAACCCGCGGTTAAGCCGCGTGTTTTACTCCGACAATGGCAGTACTGGCGTTGAGGTCGCTATGAAAATGGCGTTTAAGGCAGCTTGTGCACGGTACGGTTGGGCTGAATCTGGTGAAAATGGTAGCAGTGGGGCACTACGGGACATTGGAGTGTTGGGACTAAAGCGTAGCTACCACGGCGACACAATCGGCACTATGGACTGTTGCGAGCCGTCGGTGTACAACCGGCAAGTTAATTGGTATCGTGAGCGGGGCGCTTGGCTTGAGTACCCTGTTGTCAAGCAAGTTTGCGGTCAGTGGGTGGTTGAAGACTTGGAGACTGGCGATATTGTGGAGAAGTTCAATTCGCTTGATGAAGTATTTTCTCTAGAAAACAGAAACAACACTGTTTTTGAAAGCTACAAAACCAAGATAATTGAAATCATCAAAACGCATCTCAAAGCAGGAAAGAAATTTGGCGCATTGCTTATTGAGCCTGTTTTGCTGGGCGCTGGCGGCATGATGGCTGTGTAAGTTTTTTGGTTTTTCATGAGAAAGTTTATCTTTGATGCTAACTAGCGACACGTGTTTTTTTTAGGGACCCTCTGTTTCAAAACGCTCTTGTCGCGGCTGTCCGCGAGAATGCTTCGTTGTTTGGACCACAGGGTGCAATGAGCGGCAGTGAAAATGATTGGCAAGGTTTGCCTGTTGTGTTTGACGAAGTTTTTACTGGTTTGTTCCGACTGGGCCATGCTACAGCAGCATCATTGATCCAGGTGCATCCTGACATAACGGTAAACGCCAAGCTGTTGACCGGCGGTCTGCTTCCACTGTGCACGACACTTGCCAGTGACACAATATTCCAGGCCTTTTTGAGTAGTGAAAAGGTTGATGGACTGCTGCATGGACACAGTTACACGGCCCACCCGGTCGGTTGCGCAGTTGCGGTTGCCTCATTGGACAAATTCCAGCAAATGGCAGATGGCAGCGCTTGGAAGGACTACAAAGCAGCCTGGGATAATTCTAAAGCATGGAGCATGTGGGATAAAACCTTTGTGTCTAATGTTTCTTACAGTAGTAAAGTAGAAGGCGTTTTTTCGCTTGGTAGTGTGCTGGCAATCACTCTCAAGGACGACTTATCAGCTGGTAAGTATTTTTTTTTTTTTTGACGCCTTTCTTTGAGTTTGCAACTAACAGATTTTTATTTTCTCTAGGCTATGCTTCGAACGCGACCGAGGATTTCAAAAAGTACTTGGAGAAAGCTGATACAGGCAGTTTTTCGTTGAATATCAGAGGCTTGGGCAATGTTATCTACGTGATGACCGGTCAAACTACTCAGCCCAGTACTGTGGGACATATCCAAGACCTCATTTTGGATTATCTGAAAGTGAACTAAATGAAGTTGAGTTAAGATAATAACAGCAAAAAAGATTTATAATTTTACACTTAATTTAATTTAAATATAAGTGAATGAGTGTAAAAACGAAACTGAGTAATTTACGTTAAATTGTTTGTAACACAGATTTTAGAAAAAAACAACAACCAAATAGACAAAGTTAAAGTCAAACAGTCCAAAAAGTTCAAATAAAATTGAAAAAATTAATAAGTATAGACAAACCGTGAAAAACCATTTTTTTTCTCTTTCTTTTATTTTTAAACCCATTCCATATCGACGTGGACTTTGTAGCTTTCCGAGCCAAACTCTTTGCTAAGCTTCTTTAGCTTCTTTTCAAGATTGTTAATGCGGGCCTTAACCATAGGCGAGCTAATGCGAGGGTCAGCTAGGTTGGCTTTTATGCCAAGCCGGAAGGAGTTGTTGTGCTTTCCAATCTTTACAATCTCTAGCTTTAGCAACTTTTCATCGTCCTTGGCTGCACCTCCGGGGAAAACACCACCGATAACATGAAGTAAGTGTCCGACGTAGAGTGCCCACCAGGCCAGCTTGCGAGGCGAGACCACGGATATCAAAGTGTCTCTGCTCTTTCCGTCTTCTGGCAGCTCGCCGCCCCATCTCTGACACAGTGCCAGGCCAATAAGTGCTCTCACTTCGTGTGACAGGCCATCTGCTCCAGAAACTGGGCCAGTGGTCGCAATATTAAGAGCAGAGATCGGCTGGAGCTCTCTGGGATACGAGGAATGGACAAATGCAACGTTGACAACACTGGGAATGATTCTTCTGAAAATCACCGACGGCGCAATATCTGGCACGGCTTGTCTCAAAAGTGAAACGTACTTGTCAGCGTAGTGCGGCGCATAAGGCCTAGTCGCTATGTAGAGAGGATCCTGGACGCGGATTTCCTTTGGCAAATCATGAAAAAGAACTCCCTCTCGTACACCACCTTGTGAGAATAGAAGCTTTCTTATGTTGGGTAACACTTCTAAAGCAGAGCTGACCAGCAGAGTTACAGCCGGCAGCTGAGTTGCCCTACGTTCTGAAACCCTGAAAATCTTTTGCTTTTTACCGCTTTCGCTATGCTCAGCCGCAACCTTGGCTTGCTCTTCAAACAGGTCTTTGATGTCAGTCTGGTTGCAAGAGAAGCCATTGATGATTTGCAGCGGGTACTTATCCTTGCCATTGACATCGCGAGCAAGAAGCAGGTGGCCTAGTCCGCGGAATCCGCCACCAGACACGTAGAGCTTGAAACCACCGGACTTTTTAGCGTCATCCTTGAGCTCTTCGGGAATATTAATGGTTTCAATGGCGCTGGCAAGACGCACCTTAATCTCCTCCGCAAGTTCAACACGTGATCCAGACTTTTGCAGTCTTCTAGTCAACGTGGCTGCACCGTAGGGGAGTGACACAGGTGATTCAGACATTTTGAACTCGCCATCCTTGCAGGTTATCCAGGACAGCTGGGTACTGCCGCCGCCGAGATCCATGAAAAGACCCTGAACCTCGAAAAAGGAACTAGCGACGCCGTATGCTCCCGATCTGGCCTCCTCACTTTTGCTCAGCAAAGAAACTGGCCAACCAGTAGCTTGATAGATAGCGTCTCTAAACTGCTGAGAATTTGGCGCTTCTCTGGTTGCCTCAGTCGCAACAATTTTTACATTTGAGTCCGCCACGTGAAAATCGTGACAGATCTGTTTGAATCGAACAAGGGTGTGGCAAACGTCTAGAATAACTGCTTCCGAAATATCGTTTTTATCTCCTGCTGCAGCTTCTGCAGCAGCAATCGCTTCGGCTTCCGTCATATGATGAACTGAAGAGGGGGAACCCGGGGTGCTAGTATTTTCAGATGATACTGGCGACATGACAAGATCTAGTTTGTCCTCTTCTTTCAGTTTAGAAACAGCGTCTTGTTTGGTGAGGCCGTGGAGGTCGAGCATTGTGTTGTGGTGGGATGACGAAGCTGTCGACGGGCGGGTGTGCTGTGCGTCGTACATTGAGATTGCGGCTCTGTCCCGGAACAGGCACGGGAAAACACGGGCATGCTTGGGGTCGACGGACGAGATACTGAACCGGATACCGTTGGATCCTATATCGACAATTGCTCGCAAATGCGGGTTTGTATTATGACTTTGGGCCATGGCGACGGTGGTATTTGAGATGAATAGAAGAAGATGTAGAAAGAAGCGAAGAGTTTTTTTTTTTTTGCTTTTCTTTTCCCTGCACTTTGAAAGGGAAGAGAGGAAGAAGAAGGAGGTTTGATTGTGATCACGTGTTAAGATACAGCTAAACAGACATCAGCTATTATGAAGCAAATTGCCTATCTTTTTTTACTTTAATTTGAACGTCTAAATGATTATAAAAAAAGAAACAGAAAAGGATTTAGCTTGAACGGTATTTAGTGTAATATATGTCTGTATTTTGAGACTGCGTTCGGCACGTCAGAACCGTTTGGTCCCTTTGTGTCTCGGAGCCATAGCTCAGCCGCACACTATTGTTGCCATGACAACTGAAATTGTGTTTATTTCGCGTTTCCCAAAAATAAAAAAAAATAAAAAAATTCACATTTTGACTTCTCTCCATCAAACAAAAATTGAAAATACACAAATTCAACAGGAACTATCATTAAATCTCAGGTTTAGAATTAAAATAAGACATGGACGACATTGACATTGATTTCAACCTTGCAGAGGTGCTCACAGACTACCAGACGGATCCCTCGCAGCTGATTGAGCACCGTTATGCATCCGAGGTGAACCTGACTAGGATCCGAGACGTGCTGAACGAGCTCACAGATCGTCTCACCGTCTCGCCAGAAGCTATCAACAACGAAAAAGTCTTTGATAAAACCATGTATTTATTATAGTAAGTTAGTTTGTTTGTTCAACTTTATTTTAATTCAATTTTGAAAGTACTATACTCACCAACTCAGTTCATACCACGACACACCAGCGAAGGATCAAGAACGAATCCTTGATCTCGTACTCAGCAGCGTCAAGGCCCAGACGAGGCTTGTCGAGCAATCCATCAACTCTGAAGATGGATCAAATCACGCTTACTTGAAAGCTGGTCTTTCGAGAAACGGATTTCTTCTACATTGGCTACTTATGAACCTCGAACGCGCCACCTCCAATGTTTTTAAAACGGCTGTGCGGGCTGGCAGCACGTATTTCAAAAAAACACCAGCCACTACTGCTACAATCGATACAATCAGAACTGCTCTTGAAACCATCTGCAATGTTCTCAATATTAAACATTTGTATCGCCTCTACAACACTACTTCGGAGCGTGATCTGTTTTTGAGTTTGTTTCTTAAACCCGTTTACGTGTTTATGGAATCAGAGATCATCATGAGAACCTCTACGTCACTGAAAAAAGAACTTTTTGAGTGCATTGCCTTGGCTGTAAAGCACCACCAACAACAAACTAATGTTTTAACCTCGCTGCTGCAGTTGTTGATCTATTTTGACCATTTACCGGAGAATCTCGCAGAGCTTTTAAAACTGCTCAATGACAAATACAACAACTCGTTTCTCACGGAAGAGATGCTGAAAGATATTAGTGCTAGAGACTTCAATGCAAACGACGCCAAGGGCCCTAAACTAGTATCCAATTTTATTATCAGGTTATCACAGATTGCTCCTCGACTGTTGCTGAAGCAGTTTTCGCTGGTGTCTAAATTTCTGGACGGCGAATCATTCACGCTGAGATGCGGTGTAATCGAAGCTACTGCCAATGTCTTGATGGACATTTCCAAAACTGAGGAGGATCTTGAACGTCACAGTACCCAGATTCAAAGTCTCTTTGATCTAATTGAGGAGAGAGTGATGGATGTCAACCCGTACTGCCGCTACCGCGCTTACCAGTCGCTGGCTACCATAACGGAGTTGGAGTTCAAGTTCACCAAGCGTCGCCCCAATATGACTAAGTTGGCGGTACAGGGTCTCAAGGATAAGACCTCCATGGTCAGACGAAGAGCGATCCAGCTAGTTTCTAGACTGATTTCAACACACCCGTTCGATCTGTTGCATGGTGACCAACTGGGCCTCAAGGATTGGACCAAACGCCGAGAAATGGTGCAGAAAGAACTCGACGAAATTCTCCCACCTGAACTGAACGGCCAAGTTGATGTTGACATGTTGGATGATGAAGAAGACAAAGAGGATCAGGACGAAGAACCTGAAGACGTGGTCACAAACACGGAGATTGAGGGTGAAAATCTGGCCACTATCAACCGACTGAAGCTGACGCTAAAGTACTACAATGAGGCCATTACTTTTATTGAAAGAGTTCATGAAGGTATTGGCTACGCTCAGCAGCTGCTCAACTCTAAAAACAAGTCGGAGATTATTGACTCAATGAACTTGTTTGTTTTAGCTGATGCATACGGCATTGAAGTAGCCAGACAAGGTGTGAGATCAATGATTCATTTGGTATGGGCCAAAGGTAACAATGATGAAGCCCAGGCTATTCAGTCACATCTTATATCTTGCTACAAGGGACTGTTTTTTGAGGCTCCGTCGAATCTGACAGAAGCTGAGGCAAACACCATGATTGCTAAGTCGCTTATTTCACTGACATATGGCGCAGTTCTTGCTGAAATCACGTCTTTAGAACGTCTTTTGTGTCTTGCAATGTTGCAACAACATCAACAGTCCTCTAATTCTGACTTTTCGCGGCCTCTGATTTCCAGCGGCGTTATCCACATGCTTTGGAGAATCTATGGTGCGCCGGGCAAGGAGGTGTCACGGTCGCAGCGCCGCGGCGCCATCATAATTCTTGGTATGCTTGCACGGGCAGATCACGAGATTACTGTTGCCGGCATAGACACTATTGTCAAGATCGGCCTCGGAGAGCTGGGCCGACATGATTTGACCCTTGCTAAGTACACGTGTATCGCATTGCAGCGCAGTGTGCCTGAGAACGAGTGGGCAGATGCAGCCAAGCTGCGGGAGAAGTCAGGGTACGTGAACAACAACAAAAAGTTTAATAGCTCGCACGAAGTGACTCAAAAGTTGTCAGGCCTGATTATGATGAACTGCAGCTCAAACACAATTGAATGGTTTGGTGTTGCAGAACAAGCTATCAGCGCGGTGTACGATATCTGCGAGTCTCCGGATGAAGTCATGTCATCGCTTTTGCGTCTGAAGATGGCGCATGTGTTTTTTAATCGCGACCCGGAGTTCGAGGACAACGGCGACGCGGTGCTGAGTCAGCTGCTGTTTATTGTCGGGCATGTCGCGCTCAAAACCACTGTGTACCTTGAAAAGTGCGAGCTGCAGTTCAAGAAGAACAAGCAGGAGTCCGAGAAAAACAAGGCTGCGGATAAAAATAGCAAGAACAGCAAGGCCAACGACCAGGACCACGATATGGAGTTGATTGGGGGTGGCACTTCAGAGGACGATTTTACTGAGGCTGTGGCGTACATTCGTGAGCGGGAGATGCTTTACGGTGAGAACTCGCTGTTGGCCAAGTTTGGACCAATGGTGGCGGCGCTGGGACTTGACATTCTTGATGGACACCGTAGCGATGTGATTAACATTTCAGGTATGCTGTGTCTTGCCAAGTTCATGTGCGTGTCGTCAAAGTACTGCGAGGACAACCTGCCAATTCTGATGACCATGCTGGACCGGTTTGACGACCCGGTTATCCGGTCTAACGCGGTACTTGCGCTGGGTGACATTGCGGTTTCGTTCAACCACATTATGGATGACAACACCGAGTTCCTGTACAAGCGGCTGCACGACCAGACGCCGATGGTGCAGCGGACGTGTCTGATGACGCTGACGTTTTTGATTCTTGCCGGCCAGGTCAAGGTCAAGGAGCAGTTGAGCGAAATGGCAAAGTGCCTGGAGGACCCGGACCGGCGAATTGCGGATCTGGCCAAGATGTTTTTCCTGGAACTGTCGACCAAGGACAATGCCATCTACAACAGTTTCATTGACATTTTTTCGACGCTGTGCGCGGACGAGAACGTGGAGCTGGGCGAGTTCAAGAGTATTTTCCGGTTCTTGGCGCCGCTAGTGGATAAGGAGAGGTACATCAAGCAGCTGGCGGAGAAGCTGCACGCAAGGCTGGTGCGGACTGACATTGACAAGCGGACATGGGACTACACGGCGTTTGTGTTGAACTTGCTGCCCCACAAGAATGAGGAGTACGCAAAAGTGGTTGCGGATGGTTATAAGAACGTGGAATAAGTCTGTGTGTTTGAAATTGGAGGGGTGTTGATGCCTACTGCAAGTCATGGCTGGATGATAACTTGGTGGAAAAGCTTAAAAGTTATAAGGGAAGGTTGACAATCAAAGGGTCAATGAATCAATACTGTTCTAGCTATTGTATTTTTACATTTATAATATTTATTTATTGTTTTTTTTATTCACTACTACCGGGTTGAGTCCAAGAAAAATATAGATTAGCGGGTGACGACAAGTTCTCTCAGTGCTGAAATTTTTTAGTAATATAATTAGTTTTGTATTCATTTGACAGCTTTTAATACTTATACTGCTGGTTTCATATAGCCGTGACAAGTTCAAGAACATCCAATCACTATTAAAATAGTATATGCAATTACACAAAAAGCTTTGAATGCACTCGTGCATGTTATCTGCAATTGATAAAGATTACGGAAAGTCATAATCTGTTTTAGTCATACATTTTTAGATTTCTTTTATTAAGTGCCTGGACATAAACCTATAAAATCATTAACCCTGACTAGAATAAATAAGATATTTCTAACTAAAAAAGGTGCTATTTTACAGTATTCGTATATTAGCATCTATACAATTTGTAATTCTTAATTATAAGTTTTTTTAAATGATTTATTATTTTTTTGGTAATTTGAAAAAGGAAAAACACAAGCCTTCATTCAAAAAAGAAATAAAACTTAAAAATAAATGAAAAAAAAAAGGATCACGAAAATTTCAATCAAGTTCATGAGCCCAGCTCAACAACTTCATGACCCAAACACAAACACACAAAAAAACATTATCAATTTCTGTTTTTTTTTTCTTCTTCTAGTAATCTTCAATTGCTTTTTTTTTGGAAATAAAATAAATGGAATCTCAATGCAGTGCAAATTCTTTTTTTTTTTTTCTTTTTTTTCTTTTTTTTTTTGCTGCGTATATATTTATGAAGAATACAACGAAACACGCCTGCGCGGCTTGCCGCACTTAGGCCTGCTCGCCTCCCCCCTTTTCAGAATCTTCTGCCTAACCGCTACCACTGCTATTGCCAATACCACTGGTGTTGCTTCTAGTATTGACAACACTCCCATTACTACTAATGGTGCTGTTGTTGTTGTTGTTACTACCATGATGGTTATTGGTAAACTTGTCAAAGCGTACGGTCAGCTCACGCCCATAAAAGGCCTTGCCATCAAACATATCTATTGCATTGAGCGCGTCTTCCCGGTTGTAGAACGTGGCAATGGCAAAACCCTTACTCCGCTGCTCGTGGTCCATGGCAATCTCAACGCGCTGGATGTCGCCGGCGGCACTCAGATGCGACTTGAGAATTTGCCACCGCGTGGTGTAGGGAATGTTGCCAATAAAGAGCCGCGGAAGGTGCGCGTGCTTGTGCGCGCCGCTGGAGCCGCCGCCGCCGCTATAATGCTGGTGATGAGCGTAGTAGGTATGATGCGGTGTGAATTGCGGGCTGAACGGCACCATGGGCTGATGATGAAGAGTGTTGTGTTGCTGGTAGTAATGGGGCGGTGGCGGAGGAGGCGGGTGCGGCATGGGCGACGAAGGGTGCTGGTGAAGCTGGGGCAAAGGTGGCGGCGGAATAAAGTGCACGCCGGGCGGGTGATGCAGCCAGTACTCGTTGCTGTTGAATGGCACAAATCCCGAGCCCGGATGGTAGCTGAAATGATTATTAATGTAAAGGTTGTTGGGGGGTAACACCGGTAGCATGAGGTTGTTGTTTCTGGGCGATGTGATGGAACTGGCGCTGCTGCTACCGGGGTGACCGACAGGCAACGGCATGCTGACAAAGCTGGCGTCAGCGGAGCCGGGCGGGCCGCTAATGGAAATGTCGTGGACTGATGGTGTGACGCTCCCAACCACACTGTCGAGGCCCGGAGTGGCAGCACCAATTGCAGTGCTGGTGGGCAGCGACTCAGTTTTAGTCCAGTCGATAAAGGCAAATAAAAAATTGCCGTCAATGGGCAAGTTTTGAATTCGGTCAAGTAGCAACGATGCTTTCTGGAAGCCGCGTACTGACATAGAGCCAATTCCAGGAGACAGAATTGTCACATCATCAGCGACAATGCCGAGCTGAGGCCCAGGCAGTTGCCGAAGCTCGTCAATCTTCTCGTTCAGTAGGGCCTGGAGATTGTGGAGCTGGAAACCTGGAGGCAAGTTTCGCATGACAATAGTAAACTTTTGAGAGTCGCCGTCCGTAGCGCCAGAAGCATTGTGTGCCGGGTCCGAAAGGATTGAGGAGTCGGCAATGACGGTTGCGGGAGTAGACATGGGGTGCAGGGAAGTCTATAAAAGGGCAATTGAGTTTAAAGTAGGACGTTCAGAAAAGTAGCAGAGGCACCGGTCGTCTCAATAAGCGAAGAGAAGGGAAAAAAAAAGAGAAGAAGAAACGCAACTTCGGGAGGGTTGATTGTGTGATAAGATGAGGTAAATTTTGTGTTAAATTATCATAAACTGTATTAAATTATGCTAATTTAACGTTGTTACGTCATCTGTTTGAATGTAATTACAACTTACACAAAAGGATATAAAACAAAATATATAAAATATATGATATAAGCTTAATAGCATAGTATTTATGACTTACAACAACACGTGACTTGGCTTTTTGCTGGTGAAAGACGACACGTCTTTGTTTCTTTTTTTCTTTTAATCCCCCCCGTGAACGCAGCTCTTCACGAGAAACAGTCTCAGCATCATCATCTTTTACTTCATATCAACTACACAATGGACGCACTGCAAGCCTTTATTGACGGTCCAATTGTACGTGCATATAATTTAAAATAAAACTTACTGCCATTTTTTTAACGCTTTCCGTTTTTATTTTAGGACTTTGAAGGCCAGCGCCTGGCCGATAAGCTTAATTTCAATATCATCACGATCGGCGGTATCCTGACGGTGTTACTCGGATTCTTAACTCAGAATATTCTGGTGGCGCTGTATGTGTCTCTGGGGTCACTTGTGGCGGCGCTGTTGCTGATTGTGCCGGCGTGGAGCAAGTTCAACCAGCACCCAGTCAAGTGGCTAGAGCCAAAGGGTTTACAGAACGTAGGAGAGATTCGAGTGGATGTGGGTAGTATTCCGTTGGCATCGGCGTCGCATGGGTGCGGCAACTGCTGAGGGTTTGTAATTGTTTATTAAATTAATTCTATCATTCTTGTCATCGTTGTTATTACTACTGTTAATATTTATGGTATTGTTATGACATCTAGTGTTGGGTTTTTAATTTACTTCAAATTTCCCACAATTTTTTAAAAAAAAAATGAAAAAAAAAAATGAAAAAATAATAAAAACTCTCCTCCGAGATACTTCAATTATCGAGATAGTTTTTAAATATCTGAAAAGTTTAAACACATAAAATTGCGCCGAGGTCCAACGGACATGGCCATTTTGGGTGTTTTAATATGCAATTTTTATTTAATTTTAAATTTTGTACCTTCCAGAGAAATGTTTCCATAACGGAAATCACCAACAAAGGCCCGAAAGCGGGTTTTGTACTGGAAATACCCCAGATTTTAATAATAAAAAAAAAAAGTGGTTATAAGTGACTGTCAATTGTGTTTAATATCATTATTATCATCATCATCATCATTAATCAAAATAATTATAACCATTTTTTATATTTATCAATAATTTTGTCAATAAATTTATTTTATTGATAACTTCAAAACCTTCTCAAGCTTTCGCAGCCAGGGCCCCCTCAAGAGGAGGGGATTGTATTCGCAACTTCCACCTCGGCCAACAAACATCCCCCACTATGTCTATTCAATTCCCTAAGAAAACCCACTGCCCTCACCAAACAGTTATTCTGTACAAGTCTTTTGTATTTATTCTTTTAGCAGTTTTAAGACATATTCCAAAGACATTTAATAAGTATTTAGATTAAAATCTATTTAAAACCCGTTATTTCCTCCTGAGTCTCTCATCGTCATTCTTCTCCATTATCATATTCCTAGACTAAACTCGCTATCATGGCAAACAGAATCCTTTCTCTCTCAAGCGCACTTACCCCCAACCTTGCCTCCAACGTCATCATTGATGGCAAGGCTTACAACACCGAGACCGAGCCCAAGCAGGTTCTCCTTCGCGAGCGCGCAAAAGCCGCTTTCAACATCCGCGAGCTTACTCATTACCTCGACGGCGGTGTCGAAAACACTGAAGCCAATGAACGCGTAATGACTTCCATTGAGCGCGATCCACTCTTTCATAACGACGACTATTATGATCTTTCCAAAGACCAGCAGCGTGCTCAGACCTTCAGTCGTGTGGCCGCCCTAAGTCGTTACATTGACCCGGAAAACAGTGCTGTCACCAACCACCGCTTCTCTCTTGTCGGCATTGCCGACACCTCCGTCGTCACGCGTGCAGGCGTCCACTTTGGTCTTTTCCTCCGCTCGATCCGTACCAATGGTACCGACGAGCAGTACAAGTACTGGGTCAGCCAGGGCGCCACCACCCTCAAGCGGTTTTACGGATGTTTTGGTATGACTGAGATGGGCCACGGTTCTAACGTCCAGGGCCTCGAAACCACTGCAGTTTTTGACCCCAAGACGGATGAGTTTGTCATCAATACACCGCACCTTGGTGCCACAAAGTGGTGGATTGGTGGCGCCGCTCACTCGGCCACCCATTCCGTTGTCTTTGCCCGTCTTATTACCAACGGCAAGGACTACGGTACCAAGCCCTTTGTGGTTCAGCTCCGCTCAATCCCAGACTTTTCTCTCCAACCTGGCGTTGCCATTGGAGATATTGGCAAGAAAATGGGCCGCGATGGTGTTGACAATGGCTGGATCCAGTTCACCCACGTCCGCATTCCGCGTGGGAACCTGCTCCAACGCTATGTTAAAGTCGACGCCAAGGGTAACGTCACCCAGCCGCCAGCCGCACAGCAGCTCGGCTACGCTGCACTTGTCGATGGCCGGGTCACCATGGTCAACGACTCCTTCCAGTCGTCCAAGCGCTTTTTGACTATCGCCATTCGCTACGCCGCCGTTCGCCGCCAGTTTGGCAGCGACCCCAAGGACAAGAGCGAGACGTGCCTGTTGGACTACCCCCATCACCAGCGTCGGCTCCTACCCCGCCTAGCTCTCACTTATGCCATGAACGCGGCTGCCTTTTCGGTCAGCGAGCTTCAATCCGAGGCTGCTGACGCGCTGGGCTCCGTTGACGTTACCGACAAAGCTGCGTTCAAAGCCGCTATTGACGAGTCCAAGGAGCTGTTTTCGGTCTCTGCGGGCCTCAAGGCATACACGACCTGGGCCACGTCCACGACCATTGACGAGTGCCGCCAGGCATGCGGTGGCCACGGCTACTCAGGCTACTCCGGCTTTGGCCAGGGCTACAATGACTGGGCCGTCATGTGCACGTGGGAGGGTGACAACAACGTGCTCACGCTGTCGACCGGCCGCTCGTTGATCCAGTCAAACCTGGCCATCCGCAAGCGCGGCGCAGGCAGCAACAGCAGCTCGGCCAAGATCCCCAAGGCCGTCGAGTACCTGACCCGCAGCGCGCAGCTCAAGAACGTCCAGCTTGGTAACCGCAGCCTGACGGATCCCAAGGTTCTTGTTGAGGCGTGGGAGTCTATTGCGGCGAGCACCGTCAACCGTGCCACCGACGCGTTCGAGCGCGAGCTTGCCAATAACGGCGGCAACGTCGAGCTTGCCTTTGAGACAGTGTCGCAGCACCGCTTCCAGGCTGCTACCGTGCACACCAAGCAGTACCTGGTTGCCTCGTTTGTTAACCGCATTGAAGCAATGGCCACGACCGAGACCCGATCCATTCTCACGGATCTCGCTGTGCTTCTTGGTCTGTGGCTGCTCGAGGCTGATCTTGCCAAGTTCCTGCAGTCTGGCTTCCTGACGCCGGCGCAAAGCGAGACGGTCGCAGACCTCATCGACAGCTATAACGCCCGGATCCGCGATCAGGCCATCCCGCTGACCGACGCGTTCAACCTGTCAGACTACTTTATCAACTCTGGTCTCGGCAACTACGACGGCGACGTCTACAACCACTATTTCAGTCGTGTTGTCCGACGCTCTGCTGACGCATCCACCTCGAGTAACAAAAAGGATGCTAAGCCGGAGTATTTTGAGCGTATCACAAGTAAGTTTCTGTTCCGTGAGGACTAGAAAAATAAAAGAGTGTGAACCGATAAAGACTAAAGATTGGAAAGGATAAGAGGAGTAAAAATTTAAGTTTGATTCTATACTTCAAAATTATGTGTTTAGTATATAAATGTAAAAAAAAAAAATGGAAAAATGAAATCATTGTATCTATTCTGGAATAATAATTTACATGAACGAGAGTGTATGTTGCTATTTGATAAATTTGATACTTGTACACTGTGGGTGTGAATTATGGCGCCGTAGAGAATGGATGCCAAAAAAAGGAAGGGTGGGCCAATATCTACTTGAAATTTTTGTAAAAACTTTGAATTCAATTTAACTCAGTTTAAAGTATTTGTTTTGATTTGAATTGGATTTTCAACTTAAAAAATGAAAAAAAAAAAAAAAAAAAAAAAAAAAATTGTTTTAAAAAGCGTTAAGTTTTTAATTCAATTTAAATTTTTGTTTGCGCCGCACGACAGGTGCGGCTGAACACGCCCAAAAAAGTACTGAAAGATTTCTGGCTTATTTATGTGTAGCAGCATTCAGTTTTTTTTTTTTTTTTGAAAGGATATGAGAACCACCTAGCAGTATCTAAAAAAATTGAAAAACTTGAGAAATAGAATGGAACAAACATTTTAAAAAAAACCGAAGCTTATGGTTGTGATAATTTTCTTTTTTTTCAATTTTCTTTTGTGATGGCTTTTAAAGAATCTGAACGTAACACTGAATTTCTCAACAAAGGTGTGGCCATTAGTTAATTTTTTTTAAAAAGTTGAAATACGTATTAAAGTTAAGTTAAATTAAAATTAAATTCAAAAACTCATTTGTTCGGTGGTGTGCTTATTCGAGATATGTAAATACTTTCTTTTTGGTTTCTATGAATTTGAAAAAAAAGATGAAAAAAAAAATTTAGAATCACAAAACTTGTAATACATATTATCGTGGTCTTGATTAGATTGATTTAGTAGGCTCATTTTGAAGAAAGCAGTTTGTTTATGTTATATCTATGTATGGGACTCTTATTATTATTATTATTATTATTATTATTATTATTATTATTATTATTATTATTAT
>JAKVQX010000238.1:0-24654 GCA_030463015.1 Geotrichum citri-aurantii
TATTATTATTATTATTATTATTATTATTATTATTATTATTATTATTATTATTATTGTCAGAATCATTTTCAGGTAAACTCCCACCTGCTTTTCACAAGTAAATAGTGTTGTGAACATCGGAAACTCTTAGGTAGCATGTGTGAAAAAAAGGATAAAACTAAAATATTCAACCGAAAACTTAATTTAGTGGAATAAATACCTCATCTAGTATTTTTCGCCGCACAAGACAATCTATTTTGAGACAATTACACTTTACTTAGATCTGGGTAGGTTGTTTAAACTTGTATGAGAAAAAAATTTGATGTTAAATTGTTTTACAAACAAAAAAAATTGAAAACAGCCAAGTAATTCTTTATTTTAATTCTTAATGGGTATTTATTGGCTTACATAAATATAAAAAACTAAATTCTTGAGTATCGATCAAGTCCCCACCCATCTCTTCTGGCTTAAGTCTCACTCCGCCTTCTAGTCTAAAATAGAGTCCCAATGCTTTTCTGTATGCTGTATCTTTTGCGGTAGAAACTCGAGGTTCGCGAACCACTCTTTTGTATGACATCTTGGGTCTAAAGTAAAAAGCACTAAAACCAACTTTGAAAAAGCCCCATCCTATCGATCCTTTGACTAGGCGGAGTTTTGGCTTGAGATCTGTGGCCTTTAAACTCATAAGATACTCTTGGTGTGCCCTTCTCAAGATTTAGCAAAATACTACTAATTGTAGTCTATCGAGCCAGCCGCTAAGGCTGCTTTCACCCTTTTGTATTCCTTGTAACTATCTCTTGCCGGGCTCTTCGGTGGTCCCCGTTCTCTGTTTCTTTCGTCTCTGAGGTGAGGCTTGTAGTCAAAATTTTGTAGCTTTTAATACCTGACAATCAGCCAAATAAAGTGTGTGTGTGTGTGTTTATTTCCCTCTAAAAGTAGTTTAACGAGCAAATTAAAAATTTAACTTAAAGTTACGTGAATCAGAAGAATTTAAAATTATGCAAAGATTATATAATACCGCTTTACTGAGTAAGATTCATACGTGCAAAAATCTTTAAAGTCCGAAAGAAAAAATTATGATTTACGTTTCTTATTGTTGTTATGGATGAAATAAAACATGCTCTGGTTGTTTTATCATCCAAGATTCTTGAGATTTTATTTTCCTACAAATGAGCTCCTTACCCACGCAACTATTATCTTGGCACAAATTTTCGTTCTACAGGAATAAAGGATGGTTTTCAAGCCTCAATAGCAATAGAGTTCATAGTGACAGAGAATTACTAAAACTGACAACTACAGCATTAACACTATTTTCGTGGCAAGCCCAATTCCTAAAATCGATTTGCGGTTTGTGGAGGGTATATGTGTGACTTTGTGTACATGTACAGTAACTGGCCGATATACTTTAATAGCGAAAATTGTGAGCAAGGAAAAAAAAAAAAAAAAACGTCACGCACAAATTGGATCTAAAGTTTAAAAAGTGCTAACCAATTGGTTAAAATATAGTTTAACCAAAACTGAAGGATTAGCCAAGAACCAAACGTATTACAGTTTTACTTCCGTTACTAACAGTGACAAGGCTATCATAATATCTGGATCAGAAAATATAAAAAGAAAATCAATAAAAAGAAAATTTAAAAAAAAGGTTTAGAAATCGTACCCTGCTTACAGTTTCATTTTATTTTTGTTTTTTTGCTCGTGCCATCATACTCTAGAGAGATCAAGTTGCTCAGTTTTTTTTGTTCTGTTAATTCTTATTTATTCTTCGCTCTAAAAAGAGAGTATTTAAACAAATTGGTCCTTATAAACGTTTAAATGTTCTCTTTTTTCTCCCTTTTTTTGAAAAAAAATCGTTTCTATCACACTTACCTCAGACTCATCTGAATTTACTTTAGCCAAAAAAATTATTTCAATTGGTTTACCACTCTCATCGCTTAATCCTTCTACCGCCTCCCCTTCTTTTTCTCTCTCTTGCTTTTTTTTCTTGTTTTTCCCTACTAATCCACTATGCTCAACTCATCAGACGCTACTCCCTCTAAACCAGCACGAAAGCGCATTCAGTTTACGCATCAGCAAAAACAGGAAATCAGAGATTTTTACCGCTCACATCCACAATGCACAGCCAAGGTGCTTCGCCTGTGGTTTGAGGCCAAACACGGTCTGCCATTACGACCCTCGACCATTTCAACTATACTTCGCTCCGCAGATAAATCTTCTGTCAGCAATAACTCCATTCGCGCCCGGTTACCCAAATATCCTGAACTGGAGAATCGCCTTCGCCAATGGGTCGAGAAGCGCATGCTAATCGAGCGCGACAATAGCAACTTTTATATTACCAACGAAATGCTCAAGACGGCGGCACAAGAAATTTGGAAGTCGTTTCCAGAGTGTAATTCCAATGGTAATATAGTAGGAATAAGTTCGGGTCACCCTCCGAGCTTTTCGGAAGGCTGGATCGAAAAATTCAAAAGGCGCACAAATATGCCTCGATTGAGACGTCACAGTACCAGCAGAAAATCCAATGAATCTGCGTCGCCGGCGGCCACAACGACGCCTGTGATGGTGGCTAAAAGTTCTGAGAGCCCCATGACAAACATTTGTGCCACAAACAGTAACGCTACATTCAACAGCATCAACCTACCCCAGCAGCAGCAGCAGCAGCCACAAGAGCACCAACATTTCCAGTACCTTAATCCCATTCACTACGCATCGCCTCCTTCCAGCAAAATCAAACTTCCATCACCTTACGAGCTGCTCACTAGCACATCGCCACCTGCTTTCATTACATCGCCTTCGCCGGCTTCCACCCCGCTTCCGTTCTCAAAGTCCAGTCCAGCCTACTCGTCTCCAGAGAGCGTTTCTAGCATACATAGCATCTTGAACCCGGTCGAAGAAGATGATGAAATTAATGATAATGATAATGACAATAACAGTAATCTTAATAATAATAATCAACTAGACAGCAACCAACAATATTTTACTCCACGAACCCCACGAGTTTCTCAACAACAGCCCGACCCCATCTCAAATCTGATTCCTGACTCGGTGGCCAAGTGTCACTTAAATATTCTTAAAATCTACATGGAGCAGACCCAGAGCACCCGGCCCTTTGACCTGGAGTTGCAAAAGACGTTTGCTTCTTTTGAGAAGGTGATTGAATCTAGAACTGCAGCAGCTATGACAGCAACACCCACGATAGGACCGTCTGATGCTATTGCGGCATCATCGCCTTCTTCACAACCGTCTGCGTCAATTAGAGTTTAATAACTATCCTAAGTTGGAAACGGCTCTTTCCCTTTTGAGTGGATTTTATTTAAATTTTTATAAAAACCTCACCTGTTTCGGTTCTGTTTTAGATTTTTTGCTCAAGACTGCAACAATAAAAAGTCTATTTTTTCTCCAACAATCAGTCAACATTTGAGTTTGAATTAAATAAATAATTTGGATTGTAGCCAGGACACACCTGCCAATTTGACCCCAAAGCACTTGGCGTTGCTATAGAATTTTAGTATAAAAAATATATTGAATTGTTGTTTTCATAGTTAATTTGGTTTTTGTTGGTTTCTTATATATTACTCTGGAAATCTAAACGTTGTTCATGTTGTTGTCTTCAGTAGTATTTCTAAGGGGGGTGGGGAAGCCTATCAGTGCTATTTTGCTTTAAAATGTTAAAAAGGACTTCGAGAACAAAACAAAAAAAAATCTTAAAACATTATTATCTAGAAAACTTTGGTTTTTATCAAATATTTATGTCAGCTCTTTGTTTTTTTTGTTTTTTTTTGTTTTTTTTTTCTTATTTATGGCTACGCTTAGCTAATCTAAAATGCCTTTATTTATTGTATTGCTTTTCTTAATTTTTCTAACATCTTTTCACGCACCAAATAAAAGAATTTTTTTAATATTCACATGAAATAGTTTTTTTTTTAGTGGATTTTACGAGAAATTTTTGACAAAACAACCATATTTTATATGATTAGAATTGAAAATTTCTAATGTTTTGTTATTTTGAAAGGTTATCTTAGTTCACAACACAAAAAACCTTAAGTGTTTTTTTTTTTTTGAATCGCAATTTTGTGGTACCCGAAGGGCTGCCAAGAATCTTGATCCTTGGAGGAGCCATACATAAAAAATTTCACGGTTTTTTTTTTTAGCTCAATTTTATCCATTCAATTATTTTATTCAAATTCTTTTTAATTTTTGGTTTGTTTACCCTGCTGTTCAACGCATTTTTTCTTTGTGATCTGTCCAAATCCGGCCCGGTCGCCGGCTCTTGGAACCGGTACCGGGGTACTTGTCGTTAAATTAGAACCAAAACCTCAATTTTTTTTTGGGGGGTAGAGGAGGAGGCTAGGCAAAACCAAAAAAAAAAAAAAAAGAAGGGGGGGTAGGAGTCGTACACGCAGAGACGGAGAAAGCACATTAAAAAAAATCACTCGCTTAAATATACTGTTTATACAGTGCTTAGCTGGTTAATAATCAAGAACCCTGTACTTGGCAAGATTCAGTACTAGCGATTTCTCAAGAATGAAATGTATGTACATACTACAGTGTGCAGCGCGCACTGGAAATACACAACAGCAACAACAACCCATAGACTTTTTTTTGTTTGGGAGTAGAGGGTGAATAGAGAAGAGGAGGAAGGAGGGGGTTTTACAACTAGAAGTCTACTACTTCTGGAAATCACAAAAATTAACCGTTCCAAAAAGAATTCCAAACAACTAAATGAACCCAAAAACTTGAGTTGAATTTATTCCGGATTAGTTTGCTGTGGTTGATCTTATCTCTAGATCTAAAAACATGCACATGTCTAAAAAAAAAAAAAAAGAGGAAGAAGGAGAGGGGGGAACAAAATGAATATCTCCAAATAGCATACCTATTCCTCCCCCTTTTTTTTTTTTCCCCCGTCCGACTAAAGCCTGCACAACTTAACAAAAGCACTTTAAAACTTTATAAAACCCTTTTTTTCAGTTTTATTTTGGAAATGAAGGATAAAGAAAGTGTTTAAAATGTTATTGTAATTTTTGTAGACTTTTCATTATTTTGAGGTGAAGTAAAATTTATCGTTAAAGGCTCAGCCCCGTTAGTTTTATTATGGTGTTTTTTGTAACTCCTTAATGAATTATAAGTTATAGGGACATCGAGCTGGTCATAATACTACAGTTAAACTTACTTATAAGCACCCTCTCTGGTAAGAATTCTTGTTTAAAAGCATTGCTCCACTGTGCCTAATCTAAAATTTCATACAAAAACACCTAAAATCCTGACTTTCGATTTACTTTTGCTTATATTTGCCCATTGGTTTTAATTTTCATGTGTTAACATGTTTTAACTAGCGCTCTCAGATTTTTGGTTGTAAGAAAAACCTGATTAAAAGCAACACAATCACGGATCCTAATCAAATGCTTATAAACTGGTTTGACTGTACCATTGGTAATACTATTATCTTTAGTGTTGTTTTTACTTTTTACTACTATTATCACTATTTATACTAGTGCTCAAGGCTAAAATTAACAAAAATAAGGGCTTTTATAATTTTGTGTATAAATCTCTACTAGTCCAATCACCCGTGTGTTGGCTGTATTGAAAGTTTGGCCAAAAAAGTTGAATAAATTTATAACTGGTGAGTTTTTACCATAGAACTGGCATTTAAAGACACAACCCAAAATAAAATAACGCATTACTGAAAATTAAAATAGAAATGAAATTTAAACTAACTTAGACATCTCTTATTATATTTTCTAAGAAGATTTAATTTTTATAACAACTAAATAAAAAGTGAGGTTTTTTTGGCCGGGTTGGTGACCTGAGTGACTTAGAAAAAACACGAATAACATGAGTATGGGACTTTGCCCCAAAATAACCTGGAAAACAGCTTAGGTAAAACTTATAACTCTTTCTCTCTTAACCCCACTGTTTCACACTAGTAGTCCAGCCCAACGGTGGTTTTGGCGTGCTCCGCTAATTAAAAAATCAACTTTTTATTAGTATCAAACTTCCAACAGTTACAGTTACATTAAATGGTTAAAAAGAAGGTAAATTATTACTGTAGTAGTGACTACCAATTTATTTATAATTCCATTAGAAGTAAAGCCGTGCGAGTTCACGTTTCAAGCTTTTGGGAGAATAGCTAAATCACGAAACAGAAATTAAACAAATACAAAAACAAAAAAATTTAGGAAACCCCATTTTAAAATCTGTCGCTAAAAAGTAAGATAAAGTAGAAAGTCAAAAATTTCGGTAAAGCATTATTTTCCGAAAAAATCTTGATAGCTCACTGTAGACAGCCAAAAAGAATTTCATTTGATAGTTTTTAATTGGAAGGAGTAAGAGGATTTGTCACGATACAGCTACCAAAAAACAATTGTGTTTGTGTACCAAAAAACCCCATCTGTAGTTGAGTATAACTTTTTTTTCTAACGGTTGTTAGTACCAACCAACACTGGGAATCATTCAACTTTAAAATGAGTTTGAGTTTTTAAACTAAGTTTTATTTTTCTGCCCAGTGCGCAAGAAAGAGGAGTGAAAAAGAAAAGACTACATCTTCTTCAGTATCGCTGTTTTCATTGACTGAATTGTTAGTAACTTTCGTTCGTGGACAAAAAAAAATCGGTTGTACGTAAATTTTAGCACTTCATCATCTTTTTGATGTTACAGACACACGGACTAGGTACGTGGAAAATTCGGCGCCATTGAAATGAAATGAAATTAAGATAGTGAATGGCGTAGCCCCGCTAATTAAATAAAATGTTGTTGTACTGATATCTTCTTTGCATAATGTTTAATTAGTTATAATGACAATAAACTAATTATAATAAAAAATACGCTCCATTATTAGAATAAAAAATTCATAATTTTTTGGGTTTTTTACCGCTAGAAAATACAAAAGTGTATCTGAGTGGTTTTCTCATTTGAGTTTTGAACTCTGCAATTCTATAGCTTTCATTTGATGCATTACGAAAGTGTCATTCGTAGTCATCATGAACAAGACATGTAAAAACTACCAAAGTCCCTCGTGTTTGTTGTAGAAGGGTGCCACTATATAACGTTCCTATCCCCATGAGCTCATTAGTTAAAGATGACAAAAAAATCCTATTTTTCATGAGTTACAAAGATTTTTTAACTTTCATCAGTGAGATTTTTTTGGTGTGCCAGGAAACCCATGAGCGTAATTTGTGTGGCGAGCGATCACAACAACTTCAAAAATAAGTTGAAAGTTTTGACGATGGACTTACCACTGTAGTTAAATTATAGCTCACTATTTTAGAACAAGCTTTATCACTATGGACGACTGATAGTTAGTTTTGCACTATGAAAGAGTTGACCTGATGCTTCCGACCTGGAGGGGTATGATGATAATGGGTCCAGAACACTTGAAATTCACGGCTACACAATTATTTTTCTTATCCTTCGCTCCACATAGCAACCAAACCATCATGTACTTTCTGTTTCTACAAAACACCATGTTGCACTAGAAACTTGAACTTTTACTTTTTGTTATAATTGTTTTTTTGTTGATTTTTGTTAAAATTTATAAACGCTTTGATTTTTATGGTTAGGCAAAAAAATAAAAATATGGAATTATGGCTAGATTTTCTATTTGTTTTCTGCAAACTGTCAAGCGCCCCCACATCTGAAAATTTAAGAAGGAGAAATAGATTAGCCCGTTGCCGTCGCGGTATCTTTAAGACCGTGTAAAACTGCTTTTTTTTTATTTTTGTATTTTATGGGCCAACTTTAGTGAATAAAAGATCAACTACTTTGTTGTAGATCATTTTTTTTTTTAATATAATTATGTAATGTCCGAGAATCAAAACAAAAATGTTCAATTTTCTTATCTGATTCCTTTTCCTCTCTCTTTTCATTGAGTGTATCTAGAGCAATTGTAACAGGCTCAAACCAAATTTTTTCCTTTGCTTTTGCACTTTTTTAGTTTAATCTTTAAAAATTCTCAAGTAACAAAATTGGGGGTGTTAGTACCCACGTCATTAGATTCATTGGTTAAATTAGCAGGTACATTAGTCGTGAAAAGAAAATAAAATCAATGACACCAAAAAGCAGAGCAATAACAATACAAAATTATATTCCTTGGCACATGGAGCAACTCATAGGAATTCCGGCACCATCAAATACTGAAACCACTTGTTTGCGCGTTGAGAACGCTAAATACTCTGAAAGTCTCATAGAGATGTATGTTTTCTAATTAATTATCTTTGTCGTTTTTTTTTTTTTTTTTGATGGAAGAACAATAAAGAGATTTTCTTACCAAGTTGATGAGTGTGTTGGTTACTAAACAAAAAGTTTAATTTCATGATAATAAATATTACAAACCTGTCAAACTTGTTCCAAATTAACTTAAACACGTATATTTACTTGTGGGCAACTTCGTGCGACTCAACTCAAAACTTCTCTTAGAACTTCTCTATTATAACTGAACCAGAGTCCTTTTTTCTGTATTTTGGTTTAGTGCTGCTGAGATTTTTCTAAGGTAAAAATAAAGTTTTAACCTTCAAACCGATTAAGGTCAAAAAGCCCTTTGACACGCGGCAATGGAAGTCAAAAAAAAACGCCTTTTTAAGTTAATTTGATCTCCTCCAAATTTCGTTTAGTAGTTGTTTTAAACTGATTTCTCTTGTATTCTCTTTTTACTTGTGGTAACTACATTCACAATGGACCCAAAGCACTACGCGTTTCAACGTACTTTGGGGGTTGAGATATTTCATGGCTCTTTACCACTTGTACTATCTTGGCGTGGATTGAGAAAAATAGAATTATTGACGCTGTTGTTAAAAAAAAAAAAAAACTTAGGTTGTTTTGGATAAAATCCAAGAATCAAGCGGTGAAGGTTTCGTCATAACTTTTTATGAATATGAGATAATGATTAAACAGCTCAGACGATCACGATATTTTGATGCAGTGGCATTTAGACACTAAAAGGCGTTAAAAGCGAAAGTGATTTCTTTCCCTCCCCTCCTTTTCCCAAAAGATTTTCGTCATTTATTATGTAAGAAATTACACCTAAACTTAACTTGGATCCATCACCAGAACAATGAAAGCAAAAGAGTTTTAAGACTTACACATCTCACTGACCAAGTCTGTTCTTTACTTTCCGGGCCGCTGTTATTGAAACTTGTTTATTTGTACCATACAGGTTTTCTTGAGCAAGTAAATCTATAACGACCGCAAACTTTTCGATTTTGACTTCTTCTTTTTCTTGTAGCTTCCTTTCTCTCATTAACAAAAACGGTACGTCTCCCTTCTAAAAAAATACTGTACATTATAAGAACGTAATGAAAAAAAATGGTTTAGATAATGATACCAAGTCATTTGTATCTTTTTAGACTGTTGTTGTTGTCGTTGTTTTTCTTTCATGTTAACCAAAACACATTAACTTTTATTTGGCATGGTAACAGTAGAAAAAAAAAGCAGATACATTTCCAGAATCTGGCCTTGTTTTTCTTCCCTCTCTATCCGACCCTGGTGAATAACAACAGAAATGAAAGTGTCAGTATAATGACTCTTTATAGGGAATTTTTTTTGCACTTGTTCATTTAAAATGGGATAAAAGTCTCTTTTTAGATATTTTATACCGAAGCAATAAACTGCGATTAAGCGCTTCGTACTTTAGATCTGCCAAGCCTAAATCCTCGTGAGACCGGAAGCGTCTAAAACAGAGAGAAGTGTGAATTAAAACCGAATCAAAAAAAAAAGTCAAAAATAAAGACCATATTATTGTAACTTTTTTTTTTAATATTATCACTTTTTACAAATCTTTTTTCCTTTCTATAGGAAACAATAATCGTGAAAACTTAATCTGCTAGTGTCTACAATTGCTTATATACATGAAAACTAAAACACTTCATCTGGGCAGAAAGCTAGTACGTAAAAATACTATTCAGCCAAGACTCAAGACAACTACATAGTAAAAAGTACACTGCTCCGATATTTGATTATATTTTTTTTCCGTAGTGTATCTTGTTGCTGTGCAGTCAAGGCTGAGAGGTTATTAACTAACAACGATAATGGCAGATAATTTGGATTGCCAAGTGGTAATTAGAACTCCAATGATAATTGGCGCTCACCAGATTATTTGTTATTATTATTAATATCACTAAAAATATTTATGTCGATCTGACACAGTGGCACTAGCAAGGGCGTGATTAGAACTAAAGTTCTTTAAGAGTGTATCAGAGTTTACAGCTTTTTTTTTTTTGCTTTCAGCTGAATTAACTAGCAGCGCAATTCAGCAAAAAAAATCTTATTGTTTTTAATTTGTCAGGCATCTGCTAATCTTGAGGGTGTTCAGAGTTCAATCTGGCTTTAAGAAAAAAAATCCTGATGGGCGACATTCAGATGTGGTTTAATTTGCACCAGATTAGAGTTTGTTTTTCCCGACAAAAATTGCAAATTGCTTTTTTTTTGGGGGGGAGAGAAGGTTTTTTGAGTTTTTTTTTTTTTGGTTTTGTGTGTGTAATTTTTAAGTCCATCATAGTCTGCACAACCTTGATATTGTGGTGTAAAGAAAAGATCTTAAGATTTCTCAATTATAGTTTCTATTGAATGACTGGCTGGGAATTAAGATAATTCAAACTGGAAAGTTATTGGTCACTCAGTTCAATTTTCTGAATAGAAAATAGAACATCAATGTGACCCTTTTTTTTTGATGGCAGAAGTGTCTTATTCTACGCCTGTTGCTGCCTATTATGAAAAAGCATTATTTTTTAAAAAAAAAAAAAATTAGTGAAAACATGCACTGATAATATCTAAATATTTCCTAACTTTTTGATATCACAAAAAAGAAAAAAAAACTGTTTTTAGGTTTTAAATGCGAGATGGCTTCAGCCATATTGTACAGCCTTTGAAAAGAAGATTATGACAAACAGAATTGGAAATTTTTAACAAGTTCTAAATTTTGTTTTAATTTTAACCTTGCTTATGCTGATTTTATTGCAATGCTTCAAAAAAGAGTGTGTTAATTAAAAAAATTTCTTCTTCAATCAAAACTTTTGTTGTTTTCTTACTCTCTCTCTCTCTATCTATTTTTTTCCAAAAAATTCCGTATAAGATTTTTTTTTGAATTTCCTTTTATTTTTAACTCATAGTCATTATAATTCCCTTTTTTTTGCCCAGTCTAAGTATATACCCCCAGCTCCTGGCTTTGCACGCAATTAAACCTTTCATTAACTGTACAATTTATATTTACTACTAGCATTGAGTCTATCATCTACTTCTGACTCAATAAATGGTTAGCAAAATTGTCTTTTTTTTTTTGTTCAAATCAAAGCCCGGTCGCTGATGGCACAATCTAAGTTCTAATCCGGAGGTTGCCAGCTATTTAACTGGTCAGTGTATTCACTTTCATATAAATCTTAGCAGAATTTTTATCTTTCGCATTAGTCAAACCCTCATATCACCAGTTAGGCGCTATTCAGATTTTGCCAGAAACCCTCTTTTCGCAATGTGAACAAGAATACCAGGAGCACAAACAACAAACTTCGTACTTACCAGAGCCTGATGAGACCTTCTATGTTTCACAATCAATTTCATTACAGTTTTATTTTTAATAAAATTTAAAAAATCTGTGTGTGATTGGGCGGCGCTACGAGAGCTTTCTAAAACTGGCGTTCAAACACTTTGGCCAGTTGCAACAAACCACCAAAAAACTTTCTAATCAATCCGCCAGTCAACACTTTCCGCCCACAACTTGTTTAAAGTAACCCTTGCCCTAATTGCAAGAAGATGTTTCTCAGAGATAAAAACCACCAACTGAGTCAATCTCCTCCTTCTTTCACCTCCACCTTCCACCTCAAACAGCCAACACCACCACCACAACATTTTCTCCACCACTGGTGTCAGCCACAACAACGCAGCTGCCACCCAACCCCTCAGCTCGAACCACAAATCTAATTTTGCAGCCAGTTTTTACATGATACAACAACAGTCCCCCGACTTTCGCCAGTCTACTCCTGTGTCGCCTGCGTCACCTGGAAACGCAAAGGCGTCTAAACGCCGACGCAGGGAAGATGCCGCATCCAAGAAGAAGAAGCTACAAAAAACCACCGAGGACATAAGTAACTTCAAAATAGTTCCTCTTTCTGAGAATGCCGCAGCTAAGGACCTTGACAACTCAACCATTCAGACTTATTGTGCTCTCGGGTCACTAGCCAATAGCATGCAGATGTACGATAGAGCGATAGAGTTATATGAAACAGCGCTAAAAAAGAACCCAAATTTTTTTGACGCTCTCTTTGGGCTTGCAGCACAATACAGGGACAAGGAAGATTTTCAAAAAGCTATTGAATATTACCAGAGTGCACTTAGCGTTGACAAGTCTGTCGGTTCAACATGGGAAGCCCTAGCACACTGCTATCTGATGACTGACAACCTCCCCGACTCTTACTCCGCATACCAACAGGCGCTGCAGCTG
Organism: Geotrichum citri-aurantii; assembly: GCA_030463015.1. Taxonomy (NCBI): domain Eukaryota; kingdom Fungi; phylum Ascomycota; class Dipodascomycetes; order Dipodascales; family Dipodascaceae; genus Geotrichum; species Geotrichum citri-aurantii. Next base: position 12,404 of record JAKVQX010000238.1, read on the forward strand.
CTTGAGGATCCGAATGTTCCCAAGCTTTGGTACGGTATTGCCATTTTGTATGACAGGTACGCTACGTACGATCTCGCTAAAGAAGCGTTTCAGCGGGTTCTTACCATTGACCCTTCGTACGACAAAAAGTCGGACATTCACTTTAGACTCGGAATCATCTACAAGCACGAGCAGAATTACCAGCTGGCACTTGAAAACTTTAGAATGATACTACACGCTCCACCGGCACCCCTTTCTGAGGTCGATATCTGGTTCCAAATTGGACACATATATGAGGTGCTTGAGGACTATCCAGCTGCACAGCAGGCTTATGAGCATATCTTGGTTGAGAATCCGGCACATGCAAAGGTGCTGCAGCAGCTCGGCTGGCTTCACTACCAGCAGTATATGAAGAACTCGCGGCGGCAGTCTGCAAGCTCGAGAGAGCAGGAGACTCACCTGGAGCTTGCCATTTCACAATTGTCACAATCGTTGGATTACGAGCCTGCTGATGGTTACACTTGGTACCTCCTTGGTCGCAGTCTAATGCAACAGGACCGTCATTCTCAGGCTTACGCTGCTTACCAGCAAGCTGTATATCGTGATTCTCAGAACCCGAGGTTCTGGTGCAGCATTGGCATTTTATATTTCCGGATTGCGCAGTACCGAGACGCGCTTGACGCCTATACGCGGGCTATTCGACTAGCACCAGACTCACTACCAGAGGTTTGGTACAATGCGGCTATTTTATATGAGGTTTCCAACAATCAGATCCAGGATGCTGTCGCTGCGGTGGAGAATGCGGTACAGGCTGATCCGTCAAATCCGGTGTACTCAGCCCATCTCCGTGCGCTACACGCGCAGCGCTCTTCTGGTGTTACTGATAGCAAGAGTGTAATTCCAGAGGAACTGCGCATTCCGCGCGAACCTGCTGTACCTGTTGACCGGCCACTGCCTCCGCCGCAGAATACGACGCCTGGAGCGACCAGGAAGCCGGCGCATCCGCCGCCTGGCGCACCGCGTCCCAGCAGTGGGCCTGCTCCGTCTTCAGCGTTTGTACCTATTGCTCCAGCGCCATCTGGTGTTTAATTTGTCATTCCATACCTTTAATGGTTCAGTGCGACTTACTAGCTCAGCTTGTAGGCACTACTATTATTTCCGATACATACATGATAAAAAGGGGCCATTCAAGGAGGCATACAAAAAAACCGTACATGTCCATTAAATTGGAGAGCTAGTTTTGTAGCTAAACGTTAAACGACGACGTAATTTTTTTTGTTTTCAAAAAGTTTTTCATTTCTATTAGTTAATTGGGTTTTTTTTTTCATCTTCTACTTTTTATTGGGAGTCTGCTTTGGTGTCTTGGTCACGGCAATCCATCAATACACATGATAAAAGATAGTTGTAATATTTCAATGTAACAACGATGGGCTAACATGATAACGTATCCATGGTAGATCAAGTACTTTTTTTTAGTACGGGGTTGTTTTTGAAAAGCTTGAAATGACAAAGTAAAAAAACTTGTTTATTGGAGAATTTGAAAAAAAGATTGATACAGAGATTACACTATATAGACTATAGATTTCAATACGTTTCTAGATCATCACAGTAAGTTTCATAGAAGAGACTATGAAAAGAAAATTCCATGCTTTTATTGTTTATCTAAGGCCTACACCTAAATTTTAATTTATGAATGGAAGACGGTAACAGCAAAGATTAAGTTAATTTTTGAAGAACAGACTAATTTTTTCCAGGGTTTTTTTGAGTGTGTTGACTCGGCTCATAAATTTTTTGTGTCACGGAAAACGAACCCATTTTTGCAATTTGTTAGTGTTCACAAATTGAATCACTTTTTTTGGTTGTTTTTTTTGAACCAATTTTTTTAAACCAAAAAATTTTTAAACTCTGAAAAAGTTTTTAATTGAGTTTGAAATTTATTTTTACCACGTAAAACCATAGATTTTTTAGAAAAAAAGTTTTGAATTTTAAAACTTATTCAGTTTAACACTGAGTTCTGCATTTTTAGTTAAAATAAAGATTTTAGAATTTAAAAACAGGTTTCTATAGGAAAGTTTTTTCTTTTTACAAGTGAAGTTATTTGTGATAATCCGGCGCCATTAAATGCAGAAACCATTTGTGCGCGTTGATAGCGCTACTTTAAGAGTAACATAGAGAAATGACTGTCTACATTTTTGTAAAAATGTTTTAATTTGTATATTTTGTTCAAAGACAATGAACCGATTGTGTTATTACTGCCACAAAAAGTTTTCTTACTACTAAAAGATTATGAAATGTACAGATCTATTTTTTTTTGGGGTTTTCAAAAACTAATCAAGTGAATAGCTCTTGTTAAGTAGTGGCCAATTTTTCCATAGTTACAGTCAAATTAAAGTTGTTGGCACCATTAAAAAGTTTTGCATAAAATTAAAAAATAAAGCCTTGTTTTTAGTTAATTTTTTTCAACTTATTGAAAATTACAAGTGTTGGCTTAGCAGCTTTCTAATCTATTTGGCGTGGGAAGCTTAGCTTTTTTTCACTCTCAAAAAAAAATTATAGGGGCTAGTAGAAAAACTAATTTGTAGTGTTAGGGGTGAGATTTTAGGTTGGTCTACATATCCTCTCTCTCGAACCGCTTCCATGCCAATTTTGATTTTCCCCCTTAAATCATTGGTCGCAAATTTTGTTTCAAAAAAAGAGGGAGACTGTCTGTGGGGTAGCTACTGTGGCTGTTGATTGATATGTTTTTACTACTTGATTATTCATTTTTGTGCTCAGGTTTTTTTATTGTTCCTCTCTCCACAAACATCCCTTTTCCGGAAAAAAAAACCTACTCCCAAAAAAAAACCTTGTGCATTATGGGTAAAAACTAAAACAGTCTAATAGTAGATATACTTTCTAATTCCAGGGGAAAGAGATGAGAGATATGTAAAAGAAGAAAGTCAAATCTGGAACTCAAATTTGGAAAAACTGTCTAAAAAATTTTAACATTAAAGGAGATTCTCAGTGCAATCAATGTGCTAATTTTTTTTTTTGAATTTAAGATTAGAAAAAATTCTCTAGTCGTATCTCGAATTTTAGATGAATTGAAATTAGCAACAACAAAAAGGCCATTTCTCAAAAGTCTTAAAATTTTTGATTAACTGAATCCGTCAACCATATCCTAAGATTAGTTAAAGCCGTTAATGTCGGTACGAACAGTAACTCCATGAAAGTTTTCAATGTGAATGAAAATATCACAATCACTTTATTCATTGTTTCTTGCCCTTTTTTTTTGGAGAATCACTTGTTTATGAAATTCTGGCAGTGTAATTTCATTAGCTTAGTTTATAACACTCTACAAGTCTTAATGTAAAGACTTAATTTTTATTTAAGCTGATCTGCTTAGTGGGGATTTACGCTATTCACTACATTACTTAACAAGATTTTGTTGTGCTGAAAATTTCTACAAACTCAGTCTGAATGTCAAGAAAAGCCTGACGATATCTTTAGTGTTAATCTCACTAAATAAGTTTTATAAGTAGTTTACTGTATTTATCACTTTATACAGACTAAACAATGAAAAGAAAAAGTTTTTGCTGCTCACAAATGTGAACATTAACACCTGTATATCGCTAAAAACTACTCTGATCACAATTTCTGCAATCTTTTAAAATTTGTAGATGATTTTAATTATTGATTACAATAAATTGTGCAGAAATCACTTGTGCGCGCTGAGAACGCTACTTTGAGTGTCACAAAAAGACAATTGTTTTTGGATTATTGTCTTCTTTGTGTTTTTTTGTTAAATTATTTTTGTATGTATTTCTTTTGATACAAAGACAATTTATTAAATTTCTTTCTGTGTACATTAAGTTGGATGTTTTGTATTTGAAATCAAGTTAGGTAAAAAAAAAATTAATGTTAGCCAATTCAATTAAAGGTCTTCGCCAGTCGCTCTTCTACTTCATTTGATTCCAATTACGTCATAAAAAACTCAGCACAATCCACATGTTTAGAAAAATTTAGCAAGGCCATCAGTACAGTTTTTTGTCAACTCCAGGAGGAGAACAATTAAGACTTTTGGCACACTGTCCTGTCAATCTTAACCTTCACAAAATCCATGGAGCTTTTTTAATTGCCGTTAAATAATTTTCGTCGCAAATTTAAACTTTTCTGTCAGTTTTCAAGTATAATCTCAAGCTTTAAGATTAACCAGACAATTTAGAAATTTTGGAGCGACAACTAGGATTTACATGTTTTTGAACCATTAAAGTTTTTACTTTCAATAGAAATTTTTCTTAAATTTTCTTTTGAGTATCTATCAAATCTTAATAGAGCTCAAATTCATATGACTACTATGTAAAAGGGTTTTTTTTTATTTTCCATATAATAATTTTTACATGAAGTTGAAAACGGGTTAAAGTTGCTTTTGTGAAACAGTTAAAAAAAATGTTACTTATCCAAAAGTTTTCCGGTACTTTGCAAAAACAGAAAATAGCAGTAAAGACGTATTTCTCTCATTTACCTCAAGTCTTTATTGTAAAAAATATTATTTTACTTTTTATGCTTATGAGATAAATTGAGGTGCAGCTGGTGTCGAAATTTTTTATCCAAAATCATTTCACAGTTTTAGTTGTGTGACTTGTGTAGTTTAGCCAAGGAGCTGTACAAACCGTAAAGTTTTTCAAAACATGTTAATTCCGTTTAAATGTTGGGCTCTAACTCATATGCCTGGTTTTACCTCCTTCAAAGAAGTCAAGATTTTGGAGGAATTAAAAAAGTTACATGTAAGCTGAAAAAATGAACGGAAATTAAATTTTTATTTCCGGTTTTTACATCTAAAAAATCCAACATGGGATAAATTTTCTTTTCACAAAATCTAGTTTTTTTTTTCTATTTCAAACCATGTCAAATAATTTTTTAACTAAAACCAAAATTAAACAAAAGTTCTGTGAAATGATTATCAATATTCAAAAAAATTTTGTTCAGAGGATGACCGTTTTTAAAAACGTTACTGTTCATATCAGAACTAGCACATAGTAGTTGCAATTTTGTCAGACTTTGCCTGACATAAATTTGATCAATGAAGAATCCATCAAAAAGAAAAAAAAAAACATTAAACCGCACAAGCCACCTTCTCTTGTTTCCACCAGATGGGCCAAAACCTGTTGGATTTTAAATAATTTAATGTTATGTGTGACTTATAATCAAGTGAGTTGGCAATAAACTTATGTTGATAACAATCAAAAACCTGTATATAATATATTGTCTATGTGTATGCAAGTAACTTTAATGTTTGTTTGTTTTTGACAAGCACCCTTTTCTATCAAGTGCGCTAATTTTGCTGCGTTTGTGCCTTTAAAAGAGACCAACTTTTAAGAAACACCTCTACGCAGTAGAAGACATTTGTTTTTGTTTTTTTACAGCATCCCCTCCTGCCAAAATAATAACATTTAATAAGAACACCATTACTGCATTAACCATCTTTATCTAATTAAATGATTTGAATTAATTGTTACTTTTAGTTTCTGTTATTTTACATTAAATTTTTGTGCAAGGCTCTGGCTTGTTATCCAAAATCACATTGTTCTCTGTTTCAATCAATATCGCATTATCATAAAGCAGAAATAAAATTAAAAAATATCACAATACCGCAAAAATCGAATTACTAAACTACCGCTGTACTACTAACCTAAGACTTTTAATACAAAAAAAAAAGTAGTTTGTGTTTTACTTTTAAACTATCGTAACAAGTTCACTGTTATTTTATTTCTTCTACAAGTTCGCAACCCATCACCTCCTAGTCCAATATGGGTTTTTTGGAACTACACACACCTTTCAAAATAAATCTAAATTCTTACCCCGATACAAAATTTTATTCATTGAGTCCTTTCTCAATAAGAAGAAAGTATTGTTTGGGTTCAGGAAAAGAATTTCACTGAGAAAAAGCCTTTTCCGAAATTTTCTGCGCGCACACGCCTATGGGCTAACTATAATGCTCACATTAAGTTGTCTCACACACGGGAAAGTCTGTCCGTACGTGTGCGTGTATGTTTTCTCAGTGTTGACTTTTGGTTTTTATTTTTTTTCCCAAAAAAATAAAAGAAAAATGAAATAAAACGAGAATTGACCACACTAACGAATTGTGCCAATACTTGTGACACATATTTGGACCACCTAAAGAATCCAAGCTTGAACACTCTAAAAAAAAAACTGGTTAAGTGTTTTCACCTGGCACTAGCATTAAGGGTTCACAAAAACACCACCGTTTTTATTGCGGTTTTCAAGTGTGTTATTTCTTAATTTTTACTTGCCACCAATACATTGGGAAAGGCTCACCCCTTCTAATCAGGCAGTTTTGCGGTACATATTAAATTCTCGGTCCACCCAAAACTTTTTTCCGTGCGTGCCCAAGAGGTTCAGGCACGCCCAAAAATGGGCCCCCCAAAAATAAACTCAAGTTAGTTTCAAAGTGTTCTCAATATTATTATCACCACGAGTCACTTTAATAAGCAAGGTGTAAATTGAAAGTAAATTTTCACTAAATAGTTTTTGTTTTTGTTTTTTTAACCATAATTTAATTTTGTCTTTATTAAGATTACAAGAAAAAAAACTTCGATCATCAAAACCTTTTTTTTTTTTCCATAAATAAACATTTATCAGTTTATGTTTTTTTTTTCAAAAAAATTGTTATACAAAAATTTACTAACAAAAAAATAGTGATAAAACATAAAAAATTACAAAACTAAAGCCTCTCATCTGTGAAAATTGTTTTTTGAAAAAAAAAAAAAAGTGTTCAAGACGCGTGTACTACAACCTACATCTACAGTACTTTGCAAAATAAATAAATAAATTCTTCTCGTCTAGATGCAACGCAGCGACTTCGTATTGACAAAACCTCCTTCATAAGTACCTTTTTTAATCTTCAAACGGCTTGTAATAGCTTTCCTCTTTTTGAAAGTGGTTAGTTTTGGGTTATCGTGCCAAAAAAAAAAAACATAAAAAAATGGGAAAGCGGTTTGTTTTTTTTTTGGACTTTCGAAAAAGAAATATTTATGATTATTTCCTATCCTTTTTTTCGTATCAGTTTAATTCCGTTAGTTCGGTTCGAAAATATACATGACAGAAAGAAAGAGAAAGCTCAGATTTTAATAACACGGTCCGCTACCTGTATTTTTTTTTTTAATTATCTTAGTAAATTGTACATCTAGAAAACAATTAAATGAGCGTAAATCGATAAATTGCAAGGTGCATATTTACATAAAATAAATAGATAAATAAAAGAGTGAATGCAACCAGATGTGCGTATACATGGAAATAAAATAAAAAACCAATATAAAAAGTGTGCCAACAAAAAAGAGAGAGTAGTAATAAAAAAAGAATTTCATGATCAAAATCCCAAGCCGAGTCAATAGACTTTTTTTTTTGGCCCCTTCTCTGCTTCCACAAACAAGGCAAGCAGATTCTCGGCAATAGTTTACCAAAAAAAAAAAACTGAAAACAGATGATGATGTGGTTGTGGTTTGTCCCAAAACTAAATGTGCCAATCATGCCAAAAACGAGCTAAAAAAAAAAAAAGTAAAATAGAAAAGAAAAAAAAGAAAAAATGCGGTTAAGATGGAATTCAAGATGCGGGCGCATTGGAATGATAAGTCATTGCTGGTGGTAAAGGTGGTGGTGGAGGATAAGCCGTTGCAGGTGGTAAAGGTGGTGGCGGTGGATACAAAGACTGTGGTTGGGGGGCAGCCACGACCAAGCGCTGACCCTGCGGCATGTAAACCACTTTTGTCGGCTTGGCAACCGGTTTGCGGTTCTTGTTGAAGCAGCAGCAGTAGATAAGCGCAAACAGTAGTAACAATATGACGCCGCCAACACTGGAAAGTACAATGATAAGTGTACGGTTTTGATCAGAGTTGGAGCCAGTGCCGCCGTTATTGTTGGTTTCGTCGCCACCGTTGTTATTAGTGCCACCGTTGTTGTTGTTCCCGCCGTTGTTGTTCCAGGTACCACCACCATTACTACCGGTGTCGCCGCCAATGCACTTACCCATTTGACAGCGGCCGGTGCCACTGCAGGGGGTGCCATCAAGAAAGTTCTGAGAGGTCACAAAACAAACGCTGCCGTCTCCGAGATTCGGATCTACACAGGCAAGGCGACAGGAGCTGTCGCTATCACACGACCGGGTGGCATTCACGATCGTGCCACCGACAGAAATAGTAGTGTTAGCGAGCAGGGTGCGGCACTGCATGTTGCGGCTTGTGCAGTGGCCTGAGATACATTGCAAGTCCGTCGCCGTGCTGTCGTCGGGAAGCGTGCAGGACTCTCCGTCTTCGCGCGTGCGCAGCGGAGGGCAGACAGACGAGTCGCCCGGGCACATGATGTCAAAGTCGCAGGGACCAGTTGAATCCCGGCAAACGGTATCTGTAGATGAGAACCGGCAGTTTTTGCAGCACGTCTCGTTGGAGTCGTCGCATTGTGCCTGTGACCGGAATTTGCAGGTTAGCGGGTCGCAGCAGTTGTTTCCCGCACAGTTGTCGACGCCGCCACAGTCACACTCCTCGCCTTCTTCGACAATGCCGTTGCCGCACTCGTTGGTAGTAATCAAACGAACACCAGAGTTGGAAGTCAGGCAGTCGCCGCTGACAGTATTGCGGCCAAGCGCGCCACAAATGTTACCAATGGTGCATGGCGAGAACTCGTCTTGGGACGCTCCAGTAGCCGGGTTCATGAGGAAATCTCCATTGGCGGCGCACGTACCAGCGGCAAGAGGACAGCAATCCTGAGACCGGTCAAGGCCCTGTGCGCAAGTGTCACTGGTACAGTCGTGGACAGCACCGAAGGAGTGTCCAATTTCATGAGCATACACACGCCAGCCAAAAGTTGTGCGCGCAACCACGTTGGTGCCAGAAACGTCAGAGTTTCTACCGCCGGTTTTGCATGCCATCCCCATCCAGGAAAGACCGACAACGGCGGCCTGGGTGCAAGATGTCATCAGGGTCCAAGTGGCAAGGCCGTCATCCAAGTGGTTCTCGTTGTGCCAGCGTGAGAACCGCGAGAGACGATCGCTCATGCCGGTATCCGCCTGAATTGAGCAGTCATAGTTCCAGCTGTACACGGTGTTGGTGCCACCATTATCCGGAGGAAGGGCATTGGGACATGTAGTTTCATTGACGAGCGTGATAGCCGAGACGCCAAGTGTGATATTAAATGCAGTCTCGTACGCTTGCGATGCAGAGTTGACCATACTAATCAGAAACTCGTGCGCGGCTGATGAATTGCCGTTAAACGACTGCAAGAAGCTGCAGTCGCCCGCGAGCCCGACAAGCGCAATCTTGCGGCGATCAGGGCAGCCAGCTGGGTTGCCAATGGTTGAGAGCAGATTCATGCCTGATGAGAAGCCAGAATCACCAGCTGTGTCGTTTTCGCTACCGGCGCGGCGCTCTAGCTCATTGGCAGCAGGATACAACTCTGGCGGCGTCATGTACTTGCTGTCGTTGAAGCAAAAGGATCTCTCATCATTGGGGTTGCAGTTATCAGGCTGAGGACTAGTGTCAGCTCGAGTGCTGAACCAAGATGTACGTTTTGTCTTTTTTGCTCTGGTTGCTGCTGTCTTGTCGCTGATCTTTGTTTCAATCATATCAATGTCACGCCAAAGCACAAAGCGGTCGGTTTTTGTAACTGATTTTTCTAGGAGCGCGCGTTCATACTCCGCAACAGGCAGCAGGCTGGTAGTGGCGCCGTTGGCTCCTGCTTCGAAATACTCGCGCTTGGAAATATGATAGACGGCAGGCTGCACGCCGAGTCCGACAGGATCGTTGACGCGGAACGTGCCCGTGACGGCACCTTCTGTTTCCAGAACGGTCACGCGGGCCCAACCAACCTCCCGGTAGCGCATCACAAACTCGTTTGACGCGGGGTTGAGCGTAACAATCTGGCGGTATGCTTTGCCGCGGTACGGCGCGATGCCGGTCGCAAGCGGGTGCTGGTCGTGCCGGTAGCTCGCGAGTAGTTCATTGTTGGGCTGAAGCACGAGACGGAAAGTTTGTGTGTCGCGTGGGTACTCAGGTAGCGTGCTGTTGGTGGTCAGATACTGCCACAGGCCATGCGAATCTAGCGATCCGACAGGTTCGGACTCGTGGCCACCGAATAAGGTGTTCCCAAGGTCGAGCGCATTGGTAAGGTCAATGTTGCGCTCGTTGGGGTCAGCTAGAGTGAACCAGCGGCGGCGGAGGTTGCTGTAGTTGTCTGAGAATGGAATTTCGAGATCAACGGTGATTGTGGCGCTGTGGTCGGCATTTGGCGGGTTCAGAAAAGTTATATTTGAAATCGGCGAAAAGTACGAAATAGGATGAGTTTGTGCAAATGACGTTGCGAACACGCAGACTGGGCTAAACCAAAGCAGCAGCGCAGCGTACACCAGAAGAAGTATTAACTGCGTCATGATTTATTTTTTGCTTTGTACTAATTGGCAAGGAAAGGAAAGATACTATGTAGATTTATTGAAAGAAAGAAAAAAAACATGGAAATAAAGCCACATGGGGATACTTTAGTTACTATATATGACTATCGTTGGAAAGTGAGAAAAAAAATAAAAATTTTCTAAGATCAACATGAAGAAAAATTACATGTGCGTAAAAATTTTGATTGTTACGGTTGCTCAAAAAGTTCACTTGCTGAGGGTTATTAAGGCAACTTGGGGTGGTGATTCTTAAAAAAAATACCAAGACTTTGACAGAGTAGGGTTGAATGGAGTTAAAAATGAAGAAGAAGAAGAAAAACACCTACGTAATACTCATCGAAAAGAAAACATGAAAAAATTATGCGGAAAAGCGACAAAACTAAGCCTAATTTTTAAGAACGGGGCAGTGACCGAAATTTAATGTATTTTTTTGTTAATTTAATAACAAATGGGAATTCAGATATAGAAATTATGATATGAAATAATGATAAATAAAAAAATTAAAGTAGATTTTAGTGTGTTGCTGTTACTATTCTTATAACATTACTATTCTATTAATAAGGAAAAAATAAAAATTACTAACAATTGGTGTATCACAAAGAGGTACCGAATGACTAAACGGCCCAAAAAAAACCATTGATACCACATTAGAAATACAGTGTGTATTTAAATAGATTTTGAAAAGAAAATTAAAAAAAAAAAAACAATCTTAAATGTGAGGCATTCTAAAAGGGCTTAGACATGTTCCAGTAAAGGTTGTTGGAATAGACCGTTTTCATTCTCTCTTGATTTGTTTTTACGAGATTGAGACTGGCCGTTTTTATTTGTAATTTGAGTGCTGCAGGAATACCACCAATTTTAGTTTTCACTGCTACTACTGCTGCAAAAAATAAAAAGCTTTGGTTGCACTGCCTAAAACTTTTAATTTTTCCTTCTTTCTTTAGCACTTAGTTTTTAGATATTGTTGTTATTTTTATCAATAGCATGCTCTTGGAACGTTTTAAACTGACCTTTATTTTGAGACCATCCGGGTACCACTCAAATGTCGAAATACTTTAAACTCCGCCTGCCAATTTAAAAAAAAATTAGTTTAATTAAAAAACAAACTCCTGCGTTCGGGTTGGGATAACAACAACAACAAAAATTCCATGACTTTAAAACAAAATTGAAATTTAGCCGGAACATCGAATTAAATTATTTTATAGAAAGTACTTGGTTCAACTGGTATGGTAAATTGAATAAAGATTTATTTGAAATCACAGTATTTTTGATGCTTGTCTCTACACTTTAATATGTCGGCCGTTCAATGTGTCATGCCTAGTAAGTTAAAACAAATAAAGTATCCATCTCTATCCCTACAACTGAAGGTTAAACGATCTTTCAATTTATTAATTAAACATTAACCTGAAAAGTTAAAGTTCAGTAGTTGATTCAAATTTGTCTAAATGTTTTCAATTGGCTTCATGCCAGGGCTTGAGGCTGGCCAAATAACTATCTCAAAAATTTGTCTATTCAGCCATTCTTCAACCATTTTGGACGTAAGAACTGAAGCGTTTCCTTGCTGAAAGTTTATTTTATTTTATACAAATAGCAAACCTAGTATTGTAAAAAAAACTTTAACTTCAAAATCATGACTTTTACCAAACTTTTGAAATAGGATTATTTACAACAGAGCTATCAAAAAAAAATGAGAAAAAATACTCAATGTTTTAAAAATGAATACAGATTCATATGGTATCACCATCTTGTATGACTACCTTTACTAGTTATTAATGATTCCATTCTTAGTGGCATGCTTTGAAAATACCCTTCAACAGAGTCATCGTCGATTTCC
>JAKVQX010000239.1:0-24580 GCA_030463015.1 Geotrichum citri-aurantii
ATGTTTTTTGTATGTGTAACTTTTTGATGTAAGGACAATAAACTGATTTTCTATCTAGTTTCATTTAAATTATATAGTATATATATAGAATAATTTGTTCAACTTTGTAAGTAGTTTTTGTATGGGCCGGCTTGTGCGTTTATCGTACATTCAAAAACTTTGCCTATGCGTCAGTGTACAATGATCGAAGTTTGGCTGTCTCGATTAAAAGATCTTTTCCATTTTAATTGATTTTCTTCTTCATGACAACCAATTCAACTACAGATTATAAGAAGACACGGTACTCATAAACAAAAGATGAAATTATTTCGGTCCTTGTTGTCAAAAAAAGATTACCACTATGACTTAAAATTATCCTACGAGATCGTCAACAATTGTTTGCTCAACTTGCTTGATACGGATATGGAGCGAACCCACCCACTTTCTGATAGCACTATGCTCCGAGATCTGAGAGGAAAAATAGTATACAAAACAATCAGCCATTGGTAACTCAATTTTAAAATCAAGGCACCACTAAGCTAGACTCAAGTTAGCTCACGGTAACTGAACAGTTAAAAATCGACCCCGCGTGATTTGGTTCAACAAACTGGATCGGCACCTTGGCTCAAACTCTACCAAAGACATAAAAAGTTTTATGTGCCGCTAGTTGTAATTTAAGGTTTTTGTTGTTGTTGACTCGACTGAGCCCCCTTTCTGCACTTTTAAGACTTGATGACTGTATCGACGTTCTCAGGTCTGTTGCCAACAATTGGGAAAAAAATTAGAATAAAATTTAATTAAAGTTGAAAAAAAAGGTCAGGTTTTACAGCCGTATGTTTTTTTAAAAAAAACGGTTTAACATAAAAGTTTATCAGTTAGAAAAAAAAACACGAAGTTTTGGCGATAAATCGTGTTTTTTTTTTTTTGGACCAAAGTAGCCAAATTTCGATTTTTTGAAGTAACGTTTAACTGATTACCTTGAGGACAACTAGACTGTAAAATAAAGAAGAAAAAAAATTGGTGTTGTTGGCCTTGTTTTTTTTTTTTCAAGTATTTTCATTTATGAAAGCAGTGTTGACACAAAGTAAAGGTGGACATTCAACATGGTAATCTGAGTTGAAGCTTTAGTTTTTTTGTTCAAGTTTGATATAGGCCAGTTAGGTTTTTTTTCTGTATGCATTCATTTACTTGAAATAATTCAATATTTGGTTGTTTTTAATGTTGAAATTGAATTTCATGTTGTGTTTTTTCTTTTTATAATCATGATTCTTGAAGTTTGTTAAGCTTTAGTTACAAATTTCATACAGTAAACAGCCACTGTGAAATGAGAGGAAGGCGCAGACACTAGATGATTTAAAAAATCCTTCTAAAAAATTTAAGCCTACTGAAAAACTTAAAGTAATGGCAAACGAATAGATAAAAGCATGCGACATAATAAATCCTTAGGTGTTGGGATTTCAAAGGTACAATGTCTTTGATTCAATCTGTGTTTCAAAATGTGCACTGTTGACTGAAACAATATAAACTGCTGTTTAGTGATCTGCGATTTCTAAATCTTCAATAGGTTGTTTTTTTTTTTTTTTTTGTTTTTTTTTTTTGGTTTCGTTTAAGACTTCAATTTTGAGTTGTTCGATGCTTCTTTTGTACTTTTTTTCTTTGGGTTTTTAAGGCCTTTTTTTTTTTTTCAGCTTTGGCCTTATAACGATTAATGTAGTTGATATTTTTTGCTGTTGCTTCTGCAGTACACGTGGATCTCACTACCCCCACAGTATTGTCGTTGATGTACATTTTTATCGATATAGATTCAAGAAAATAAAAGTATTTTTTGGTTCATGTTTTTTTTTCTTGGTTTTCTAAGCCTTTTAGAACAGAGAATGCCACTATATTTAATCAAAGATGTAGTTTTATTCGCTATTGATCAAGATTCTAAGAATTGGGTGTTGTTTTTATGGCAACTTTGGTCTTTGAACCAGGAGATGAGTTTTTTTTATCATGGTGAGTTTAACAATACCAACAAACTTCAACAATAATAACAAAAGTGCAAAACAAAAGTGGAAATCTGAAATGTTCTTTTGCCGTTGTTGTGAGTACAGAGCACGTTTTCAAAAGTTTCCATCCAGTTTTAAAGATTCAATCGCAATTAACCACCTTTAAGTTTATCTCCATAAATGTCACCTTCATGATTATCAGTATTAATTTTGTATACTTATTAAGTTTCCTTTACTGTTTTTTTTAGAAAATTTTAACAGGGTTTTTTCTCAATATCTGGAGTCTTTTGGTTATCTGATATAAGACCCTCGTGGTTTACGCCAATAACACGTTTTTGTGTTGCGAAATGCTCTTTTTTTTGCATTTAATAATTGCCATTATTGTTTTGAATTTTTATCATTTTCATAGTCAGTTCATAGCATCGAGGCAGGTTTTCAAAAGCTTTCAGTTTTGTTTTCTCATCCTAAGCGAGGCAGAGCTGAACCCACTGGTGAACCCGTGAGTTTGTGAGTGGCATAGTTATCTGGACAGTGGTGGAAATATACTAAAAGAAATACATTCATACACATGTATACGAGACGGCATGTATCAACTACTGTCGTCATCGTTTTCTAAGCTCACATACAAAATAAAGTATAGTTATGTTTGTGCTTTTTGGGTTCCTGAGAACTTTTTGTCATGAGATCAGCTTCTTCAGCCCTGTTGAATATTACGCATGTTGGCTGAGCTTGAAACGAGTCGACCAATTGTAGCCGCTGCATTCGGTTTGCGTACACAGTCGCGGGAATTAAAAAAAAAATACCCAACGGGCGAGGAAAAAAAAAAAAAAAAAAATTCGTGTCGTTGCTTTGTGCTATGGGTGTTGCAACAAGTCAAATACGAACACCTACGCACACACATAAACACACTCACACAACTCTCTTTTTTGATTTGTTTTTTTAGTTTAATGATTAATTTCATGGAATAACAACTGCGCGCTTACTTTAGACGGTACCTAAACAATTACAATGTTCACAAAGATCTTCGTTCTCTCCTTACTGTCTCACGTTTTTTGTATTTTCTGTCGAAAAAGAGAGAACGCAAAGAACTAACAGTTAAAAATAAAAATAAAACAGTCGAATTGAGTCTAACCGAGGTGAGCGTAGCACCAAAACATTGAGTGTTGAGTCCAGTCAACCTCAAACCCGCTATTTTGACTTTAGAGAGTGGAAGTTCGAGTTCTAAGTTTGGCGCTGGCGAAGCAAAGCAAATTTAAAAAACAAAAAAAGAAATGTTAACTTTATTTCTGCAAAAGGTTAGTCCTTTTTTCATTTTTTTTTATTTTTCACATCTTTGTATTTCTTTATAAATACTTGAGGCAGGTCTTCCTCTGCCATCTTTTTTTTCTATTTTTTTTCCCTTCCCTTTTCTCTTCTTTCTCTCCTTCTCTGAATTCTCTGTAACTCTTTTAATCTCTTGCTTTGCTTCAGAGAGAACAGACGTCACTACTGTCTACTGTGTTTACCAGAATTAACTGCTGTAGATTATCCCTCTTTCACCCCCTTTTTTTTATTTCCCGCCACACAGAAGATTCCCTTTTTATACGACACACGACTTTCTAATGAAACTCCAGTTACTATCTCTTCTCTCTCTGTCGGCCCTTGCGAGCGCGCGCTTTGTCGCCAAAAAAGATTCTCCCGATGGAACTCTCCACATTGGTTTCAAGACCACTCGTGGATATGAGTCCCGCGGCCACGATCAGCAGCTTCGGAAGCGTGACAACACCCTTGAGGTTCCGCTCGATAACTACTTCACTTATTACAACGTCGAAATAGAGCTCGGCACCCCGCCTCAGAAGTTTGATCTTCTCATTGACACCGGCAGTTCTGATCTTTGGGTCATTGGTAGCTCCAACAAGTACTGCGCCAAAACCTCAGCACAGCTCAACAGTAACAATTACTTTGACTGTTCTCAATCCGGCACCTTCAACGCCGAGGACTCCTCAACCTATAGCCGCAATAACTCTAACTTCTTTATCAAGTACGGCGACGGCACTGTCGCAGAGGGTGATTGGGGTATGGACACTCTTACCATCCACGATGAGAAGATTAGTAACATGTCTTTTGGTCTCGGACTCACCACCAACTCGACCATGGGTGTGCTCGGCATTGGTTACTCTGGTAATGAGGCCACTATGTCACTTCCCAATTCTTACGGCTATGCTAACCTCCCCTTGCGTCTTGCGCAGTCCGGGGCCATTAACACGCCTGCATTTTCTCTTTGGCTCAATGATATCAACGCTGATGAAGGAAACATTCTGTTTGGTGGTGTCGATCATGCCAAGTATTCTGGCAGTCTTGTGTCTGTGCCTGTGCTAAAGTCATCCTTGCTTGCCACCAAACCCACGTCATTTAATATTGCATTCAGCTCTCTAAAGATCAACTCTGGCGGTAATAGCGATGAGATTTTGTCGAATACAATTGAGGCCTTGCTTGACTCGGGTACTTCGCTATCTTACTTCCCTACTAACGTTGCTAGCGATCTGCTCGACGCCTTTGATGCTTCTTACAACTCGCAGCTTGGATACTATATTCAGTCTTGCAACATTGAAGGTTCCCTTGATTACGATTTTAATGGTGCCAAGATTAACGTTCCTTTCAGTAGTTTGTTGCTGCCTGTGACCAGTAATCGTGGTGGTCCCGCACGATTTAGTAACGGTGACCCTGTGTGCGCCATTGGCATTCTTCCTAGTAATTACAAGTTTGCGTTGCTTGGTGATACGTTCTTGCGAAATGCTTACGTCGTGTATGATTTGCAAAACGACCAGATTGCGCTTGCTCAGGCTGTCGCTAACGCCACAGACTCTAACATTGAGGCGATTGTGTCGACCATTCCGTCTGCCACGCCAGCCGGACGGTACTCTGCGACTTCTGGCATCTCGCTGCAGTCAGTTAGCCGTGGTGTGAAAACCATTTTTTCGACGGCGTCAGATGGTGGCGTTGAGACCTTTACGTTGACTTCATTGAGTGAAAGCAGCAAGGCCACCAGCACAGCCAGTGCAGCAGCGTCTTCCAGTCACAGTAGCTCAGGCGCAGCCCCCATGGCAACCCCCTTCTTTAAAGCGTTTTCGCCAATGTCGGTATTGCTCCTGGTGGCAGTCTTTCTGGCATCATTTGGTGCGGTTCTCATGTAAAATCGTTTACTCTTCGACATTTTAGATCATCTTTTTACTATAGTTAAATTTTTTATGTATCATTCCATTCATTTGCTTTTTTTAAATTGCTCTTTTTTTTTCAGTTTTTCCCCCTCTCCTTCTAAACCTGTTTTTATTGTTTCTAACCAACTGAGGTTGTTGTAGTTGTTGGACTCAAACACACACAAAGAACAAGAGAGAAACTGTATATCCAAAAATACTGCGTGTGTGTGTGTGTTTTTTCTTTTTTTTTACTGACAAATTGGGTGAACTGAGCTTTCCGGTTAGAACAGCTAAAACTAAAACCAAGAAAGCGGCAAGATTGGATTGGTGGTTGATGAGAGGGTTTTTTTAATTTTTTAAATTTTTTAAGTAAAGCTTGGAAATATTTTTAGTCGGACCCAATCCAAAGAAGAAGAAGAAAAAAAAAACATTAAACACAAATGAATTTGAGTTAAAAAAAAGTGAAAATAGCAACAATAAAATTATAGTAATGAAAAAGGGGAAGACTAGAATAAACAAATATATCCTACAATAATACTTAAAAAGTAAAACGCTTTTTTTGATAAAATCTTAGAATTAGAAGTCATACGTTCTATGGTGCTACTATATTGAAATAAAATCTATAAAACGGTTTTTTTTTTATTATGGGTCACTCAACTGTAACTCCCAATCACGGCACAGTTTTAAATTTTTTAACTAATCTTGGATCACGACTAAAAGTTCTCCGTGGTTACTTGAAGAAAGATGCAAGAAAAAAAAAAAAAAAAAAAAAACAGAGAAAACAGGCCTCCAAAAAAGGACAATTTTTAATCACATGAAGTTTTTAGTACCATAGTATTCAATACTGACATTTAAATGTGTAGTCTTATCTAAAATGGCATGGAAGAAAAAACTAACAGCCTGCAAAAATAAGTCAATTAGCTCATCTAGTGTTCATGGACATACACATCTTGCACACACACACACACACGCAGCGGTCTTGGTCTTTACCCCTCCGTCGTTTGCACTAGCTCACCTGCCGCCTGCCGCTTTTCATCACTACCACTGCTACCACCATCTTTGCGCTGGTGCTGCTCCGCCCCGTCTGCCTCGTCCAGCTGCCGCTTGCGGCGCAGCTCCATCTGCGCACGGTTATGCGCCAGCTTGGCGCGACCCGCTACCGCATTGCGATGTTTCCGGCTCTGGAGATGCACAGCCCAGCGGTCACCGCCCACGACCACAACGGGCTCTTTTGTGGCCGGGTCCACGCACGTGTCGCACGTAAAGTTTTGCCATTGATCCTTGGTAAACTGTTTAGGCGTCACCAAAAGGCTGCGCAGCTCGGGGGTGTCGGCGAAAAAGTGCTCTGTGGTGGTTGTGGTGGTGGCAGCAGGAGTCGCTGCATTTGGAGGCGTAAGAAAGGCCCTCGCAATTTCTATACCGCGGGTTGCCACAGTGCTGTCCCACTGCGCCAGATCGGTCGCGTCAAGCACCGCCGCTGCAATGTCAGTGCGTTCGGGTTGCTGTTCGACCATCTCCGCGAGCTTGGGCATGAGCGTATTTTTCATAAACTTGGTTTGTTGTTTCGAGTACTTGCGCGTGCGCTGCTTCATTTTATCAACGCACTCCTGCAGCAGCTTATCCGACTCGTCGGCCTGTTCTCCCGCCGTTGGCTGGACAGCCACATCGCCACCAGCCTCCAGCCACGGAAGAAACTCCTTGAACCCAATCACCTGATACACGCCGCCTAGTTTCTCCGGCCGGTGCGCAGTGTAGTAATTGAACAGCTCTCGGATCTCATCGTGCAGCCCGTTGCGCAGCATGGCATCCACACGCGTGTCTAACCGCGGGTTCAGCACCGACTGCTCGCACCAAACCCAGAACACGATTGTCTTGTCAAATCGCAAGCTCAGCTTCTCGTCGGCCCCGGCAGCAGTGCGTTGCGCCTCATAAATATCCGACGGCCGCTGGCCTGTCTGGAAGTAGATTTCCAGCGCCCGCCGGATGCGCCGCGTGTCGTTCGGGTGAAATTTGTTGGCCACGTCGACGTCAACCTCCCGTAACTTGGCCAGCACACCAGCGCTCGGCCCATCCAAGAGCTCCAGTTGCTTTTGTGTCAGGGTCCTCGCACCCGGCCCGTCCTCTGTGTCGCTGCTGCTGCTGCCGCCGCCGCCGCCGTTACCAATCGTCGAGTTCTTGAACATGACTGCCTGGTTGTAATAGTGCGTTCCGCCCACCAGAATCGGCAGCTTGCCACGCGCCTGGATCTCCTCAATCTTGCTCAGCGCCTCGCGCTCAAACTCCTTGACAGTGTACTCGCTGTTTTCCCACCCAATGTGGCCCAGCAAGTGGTGTGGAATTCCCGCGCGCTCCGCCACCGGGTGCTTGTTTGTAATCTGCGGCAGGTCCGCATAGATTTGCATGCTGTCGGCGTTAATGATTTCGCCATTCAACGCTTTGGCCAGCTCGATACTGAACTAATAGTAGCAGCGCATTAGAATGAAAAAATAAAAACAATAATAATTTTTTTTTTTTTTAAAATAGTAATAATGATAATTAAAATAGCAAAGAAAAAAAACAAAAATAAAAATTTTGAAGTTTTATAATTTGAAAAAGACAAATTTTAAAAATTTACCTACCTGTGACTTGCCGACACCAGTGGTGCCGATAATAGTGACCAGCGATTTGGCAAGCAGCTTGTTTGACATTGTGAACCGTGTTTTGTAAAGTCCAAGAAGATCAAGTTTGTGAACTCCATTTGGGAGAAAAAGTTTCAATTCTATTCCCTAACTGTGGTATCAAAAAGCATGTTTTAAGTTTCATGTCTCAAGTAACTGATATTTTTTTTTCTGTCTCTTATTTGTGATACTGTCATGTTTGAAAGAACAATTAATTAAATATGTACAAAGTCGACTAGTTACTGAATTTTACAGAGCTACTCGTCGTCTGATTCATCACTCTCTTCCCAACCCCATTCGTACTGCTCTGCCATCTCACTTGTCTCCTCCTTAAGCTCGTCGCGGCCCTCATCCGCCGTCTTCACAAACTTGGACACAAACATGTTCATTTCACGCAATTGCCGCCGCGGGGCCGTCGTGACACCAAGCGACACGTACACAGAGTCGCTGGAATCAAGATCCAGTGCGTCCGCAGGGAAAGATTTTTGAAGCGAGAAGGACTGTGGGCAGTTGAGTTCGGTGAGGAGTGCCTGTGCAGTACCGTCACCTTGAAGCTGGCTCGCTTTGAAGAGTTCTTCCCACAGCATGTTCCGTTCAACCTCAGGGTCAAGAGAAAGACTATTCATCTGTGTTCTTACAGAAGTGCTGGGTGGTCTAATAGTTCCGAGCTTGGAGAAGTAATGTGGCGCAGAAGCATTAGCATCATTGAACACAGACCCAGAAAAGTCAAACGCCAACTTTTTCCTTTTGTGTAAGTCTGCCAGTGATGCTGGCATGGGCCCAACTATAGCAGCTTCAGTGTTGGAAACAATGTTCCGAGTGCTTCCACCTTGAAGGTACTCTGCCACAGTTTGCATCGATACGCGTTTTTCCATGCGCAAGCTCGACATCACACTTATGGTCTCGAACGGCAGACTCAGCAGAGCCGTCGAATGCCAGTTACTTTCCGAATCGTAGTTTTTCAGAATGCTTGTTTGTGGTTTCGAAATTGGAATGAACAAAGTCGAGTCTCGTGCCAGTGCCGTCGTGGTTTGAATCCGTGAAAGCACTTGCTGGCGCGACTGCTTGATGTTCTTGTAACTTGTCGTGTGGTCAATCTTTGCACCAACTTTACCATCATAAATCGCCCAGGTAAAAACCGGGTTTTTTGGAATGTAGTCCTCGCGAAGCTCTTGCAAAACCTTTGCTGAAAACCCGCCCCACGCAGAGTCTGCCTCTGTCGAAATTGTAACGCCACTAAGACTGTCGCATTCCTCAAGCGCAGGTCGGAAGACGTGCTCAAGGTAAGCGTCTTCGCTGTTATCGTTCATTTCGGAAAACTCGTTTTCTCCAGTCTCGTAGCCTACAAACTTTCGGCCTCCACTCGGTTGTTCACCACGCGGCTTACCCTGCGGGAAACGCACCGGATCGTACTCCCAGTTGTTAAGCTGATGGAAGGATTTGGGGTTGTAGTAGATGTTGCCATAGTCGGACCAGTAGCGCGTAGTTTCTGGTGTTAGTGCAGCTGCCTTTTCAAGCACGTCCTTTCCAGAGTCAAGTGCTTGTTGATAATCGTTCGCAGCGACCCTATCTTCCTGGATCACTTTTAGTGGCTTTTTGCCCTGATCCCATACAAGCGCATTAGCGGCGGCATTTTCATCAGCATTGCCATCAAAGCCATCAGAGTAGAGGGCGTTAGTCTTTTTCATAGAGCCGTAGCCGCCGCGCATGTCCCATATCAACGCACGTGGCGTGAATGTGCTTGTGCGCCCGTCGGATCCCAATCCAGCACGGAACAGAACCGTGGGGTCAACATGCGATACTGTGCGATCATCATAAACAAAATAGCTATCCTGTGCATTGTAAAAATGCGTTGTTAAATGGTTAGCCTGCGCAGACAATGAAAGGTGGATGATTTCGTGCATGGTCGTAGGGTGAGGGTCTTGATTCTGAAAAAGAATTGGTGCTCAATGGAATGAAATCTAGGATACTGTATTGATTCCTTTTTTTTTTTTTTTGTAGGAGGTTTAATTTCCCAAACCACTACTACTGGCATCCCTTTGCATTTCCATCGCCAGCAACATCAATATGGGTGTCCAGTCTCTCTACATCCTCAATAAGGCCGGTGGCCTAATTTATCAGGTGCATATTTTACCCAATTTTTTTAATGAATTCTTTGAGCTAACTTTAAGTTTCATAGAAAGACTTTAAGCCTGGTCTGAACAAACTGTCTACAAATGACTACTTGGTTCTAGCAGGCACTTTTCATAGTATTCACGCCATTTCATCACGGATCTCACCACTACCGTCGTCATCTGGAATCACGATGGTAGAAACAGGTAAGGTCGCCCTTCACTGCTTCCAGACGCTGACAGGCATCAAGTTTCTCCTCATAACTGATCTTAAGCAGCTGACGCCTGAAGCTGTGCTTGATAAGGTGTACCAATTGTTTGCAGACTATGTCATGAAGAACCCGTTTTATCAGATGGACATGCCAGTTCGATGTGAGGTGTTTGATCGGCGTCTAAATCAGTACCTTATGGAGGTTGTGTAGACGGCTTGTTGTGTTGCTTTTGAAATGTTTTTTTTTTCTGTTATTTGTTTTGGTTATTTATGATTAATACATTGTTTGTCCTATTCCATACTCATTATCACAGTCGTGTCCTGGTCGGATATCAGACTTTCAAGGCCAGTGTCCGCTGGCTTTTGCGGAAGCGAAGATGGGTGCTTTGTGATCTCCGGATCCAATACAGCGTCGCCCACCTGCTCGCCGCCAATTCCTGATGTTGGTAGAAACACCGAGGAAGCTGTTACGTCGTCTCCCGGTGAGTGTATACGCGTTGATAGGTCGTGAACAATAGATGAGTTGTCCTGTTGCTCCCCGTCAGTACTGTCTTTCCTAACCTTTCTGTGATCGGATTCGTTCTCTTCGTCCTCACGCTGCGTGTCAAGGTTGATGGCCTCAAGCACACGTCCCTCTTCCAAACGAAGCCAAATTTCACGCGATCCCAGGTCGTACAATGATAGCGACCCCAAGGCAGCCTCGGCCACGCGGCGCTGCTCGCGCGCCCAAATTTCCATCTTCGACTGTTTGTTCATTACACTCCATTGTTCGAACGCCACGTTCACCTTGTTGACATAGTCGTTAAACATTTTCATGTCTACGCCTTGCAGAGGTTGCAGTGCCTGCTCCAGCTGGTGATACGTTTGCGCCGTGGGCGGGTCGTGCGGCCACTGTGCCGGCGGTAAAAAGTACAATACAACGTACGCAAACGACGGGTGCGCCGGTAGAGAAGGCATTCCTATGCGCTCAATAAACCTTTGCCGCGCCACTCCACGCGCGCGATCCATCCGCTCGCGCTCCCGTCGCCGTGCGCGCGCGCGCTCCTTCACATCTTCGCGTGAGTTATACATTTTTGCGCGCTTTGCACGTCGTGATTTGATCTCCACGGCATCGCCGCGGCGCTTTACATCTGCCCGGATTAACGCAACCTGGTCTGCAGGGTGCAGCCGTGTGCCGCGCTTGAGGTCGAGGTGCCTACCAAGCGAGCCCGGATGCGAAAAAGTCTTGCCACAGAACTGGCACGCCCTTTTGGCTTTCAAAGATGACTGTGCCATCTCCATTAGCGCAGTCGTCGTCTGCGCAATGTCATCGGCGGGTGTGCTGGCGTGGCTGCTACCGTGAACGCTTACATCCTCGCTGACAGTGGTGTCTCGCTGGTCTGCAGTCGCATGGCTTACGTCAGCTGCATTTATTGTGCCGACGCGACCGCCGGATACAGCAACGTTAGTCACCAAGCTATCTTGGCGGTTCTCTGTTACACTGTCGCTTCCTCCGGTCGCGGGCCCGCTGCGTTCATATGAAGACGCAAAAGCTTGGGACTCCAGATCGTCAATAGAGTCGTGGATTTTGTCGAGATGCCGGCCAAGCGACACGTCGACCGCTCCCGACGCCTCAGCCGCAATAGACACTAAATTAAACTCAGAATAGTCCGTCGCATTGTCAGCATGATTGTGATGCAGCGACGAAGACTGCTGATTTGATGAAGAACTTTGATGCTGAGTAT
Source organism: Geotrichum citri-aurantii (assembly GCA_030463015.1). Classification (NCBI taxonomy): domain Eukaryota; kingdom Fungi; phylum Ascomycota; class Dipodascomycetes; order Dipodascales; family Dipodascaceae; genus Geotrichum; species Geotrichum citri-aurantii. Next base: position 11,847 of record JAKVQX010000239.1, read on the forward strand.
TATACATGGCCCTGAAAAAAAAAAGATAAGATCGATGCAGCCGGTGTGGGCGAAAGTTGTGGTTGTAATTGTGACGACGTTTTGATATTTTTGCTACTACCATTCAGGGTTAGGTTTAAAGCTACTTCGAACAGCATCACGATTATGGGAATCCATCTCTTCTATCAGCTTGTTTCAAAAAAAGAAAAAGTTTAAATGTAGTTTCTGTCGTCAATCATATTAAAATTCACAAATCTTTTGTGCAAAAATAATTACAGTCATTAAATAATAATTTGAGTAGTTGCAAGCCTGCTTATCTGCTTTTGTTGAGTTTCTCGGCCTCCAGGTACTGTAGCACGCGTGTGCTTTGCTCGCTTTCTACTCGAAGATACGATGACGTTACATTCACAATATCTTTAACGCCAACTACAATAATTCCTGCCAAAATGTTCTGATACAGTGTGTCGGGAAAGTACTTTCTGACAATAGGAATGGTTGACAGCGCCGAGCCAACGATGTTACTACAGAATGGAAGCAACAAAGCATTTCCAATTGTCAATGATAATCGTCGAGGAGAGATAGCCCAGTCACTATCTGGTTGGGCCGGTCGCTGTCGGTTGTTGTTGATGTTGTTATTATTGTCCATGCGTTCATTTATCTGGGCGTTACCATTGAGCAGAGGCTGTTCCTCATTCTGAGGATTTTCCTGCCTTTCTGGCTGGTTGTCATCGTTTTCCTCATCGTCTTCGAAGTTTTCCAACTCGTTATTAGGGTTGACATTTCTGATTAGCCATTCGAAAAATGCACTCATCATTTCGCCAAGAAGTCCCTGATTTTCGTCAGCTTCATCGCCATTGTTATTGTTGTTAATAATATTGTCATTTTCGTTGTCACCGTCCTGATTGCGTCTGTTGTTTCTATTCACGTTATCAGGCTGTTCGACAATTACCTCGACGTTGATGCCATCGATTCCCAGACCAGAGTTGCTACGTTTATACCGGTCAACCTTCATCTTTCGGGCATTGGCATTAATTATTGGCTGCGCAACCAGTTTATAGAGATTAAAGTAGAGTAACCGCAAAAACGGTAGCGCTGTTATGGCCAATCTGGGGCCTGTAAACTTCCACGGCGGAGTTTTTAAGTCACCTAATCCCAGTGGCAATAAGCAAAGAAGCATGCCAATTTTGGATGACGAAGACCTTGATGAGATCAATGCAAAAGGAATTGTGGGAATCATAAGTGCGTTGCGGATTGATATCGGCTTGATCTCAACGCCTCTATCCTTTATAACAATTCCTAGAATATCCAGGGCCATCTCGTTAGAGCACATGAATCTAACAGTCGTGGCACCAAGGGTGTAGAGCGTAGTGTAGACAGTAGTCAGAATTCCACCACCGATGGTGGCACCGGTCATCAACTTGATGAAAATAGAACTCGAGCGCTCAAATGAGTCGCGGTATTGCAAAAACACGGACTTATCTTCAATGACAACTATCGGTTGCTGGCATTGCGGGCACATCGCCGACTTAACAGTAGAGTTGTTGCCTCGGTCATTAAGGTTGGCCCACTGAAGAAGACATGATTCGTGCGCGACCAAGTTGCAGCGACAAATCCGACGCCATTCGCGCTTGTAGTTGTCGCCGTCATCCTGATCCTTGTCAGTCTCTAAACAAATCCAGCACTTGTAATCTTCGGGGCGTAAAGGTCTTGCTGGTTCCATGGCTATTGCGGAAAAAAAAAAATGGAATCGGTTTGTGAGATGGGTTCTAATTATATTGTCGTTTTTTGGGAAGATGGTGTGAAATCCGGAGACTGAAAGAAAAACTAAGAGTTCAACCAAAACCTTATTCAAACTTAAAGTTTTCAGAGTAAGTTTTGGTCTGACCAAAGTAAAAAAAGGACCACCATTTCAGTGCGTTTGATGAAGATGAGCAAAAGACTGTGAAAAGAAAGATAGTGCACGCTCGATTGTGCTAAATGTTGATGTTAAACGGTTAAGCTCATGAGCTTTAGTAAAATGCTACGGAATTTTTGTGACCAATACAGCTAATTTTGACAATAGATGTCAGACGTCAAACAAACTTGTGTCAAGTCAGAAACCCATCAAATAGGTCGTGATATGTACTTTAGCATATCTGACTATCAAAACGTTTCAAAAATATCTTTAGAGGCTGTTTTTCAATGTTATAAGTTTTAAGTGACTTTTTTCCAAAGTTTAATTTGCAGTTTTTGTTAACTATGCGATGTTTTCCATGGGTAGGCGTAGATAGAAAGAAGAAGAAAAATAGTTTTGTGCATTAGTGGGTGTTTTGAAAACCATCATTACTGTGATCTCCATACCAAGGGTTCAATGTGTTTCATGAGTTGGATGATTGCCTTGTATATAGAAAGATCCACATCAACTATCGTTTGAGATGAATATTCACCCAAGACTAGCAATACAACAATAAGATCACAAATTGTTTTTTTGATTTGTTTGTTTTTGCGTGGATTTAGCTCTGTTTTAAGGCGTTAAAAGTTATCAAAGTGGTGACCAGGCTCATGCAAATTGCTAATCTGATGTTTTGCCTTAAAATTACTGACCAAAGCCGTAAGCTCATTTCTAGAGTAAGAACACTGCTTTAAGAAATACTAGGTGCAATTTCTTCGTTATCTTTAAATCCATCAAGTACCAGCAGTTTCCGGTACTTGGCATCGCTTAGCTAACCAGTTAACAACTTGCCCTAGTGATTTCCCTTTCTCATGCACATTAAAGATCTCGTCTAATCTAATTTCACAAAGAATTGAACAAGCATTTTCAGAATTTTAAAACTTGCATTCCAACTCTAACGCGCCACTAGAATCTTTATAATCAATGGCCCGTACAGGCGACTGGCGAGAAAATCAAACACGATAGGTTAGTAGAAACAGTAATTATAAATACACATTTGCTTCTCGGTGTTTTTCATTTTTCTTCGACTTAGATTTTATCAATTTACCATCACATAACACACCCTATTTTTCCTGTGATTTGTTTTACATGAAATCCAAAAAAATGAATTCCAGCAGGCACACTGACGACAAAATCGGTTTCACGGTAAACAATACCTACTATTTGACAAAGATTCTCGGCTCTGGTGCTAGTGGTACAGTTTATCATGCCTACAGTGTCTATACTGGCGAGCAATATGCCTTCAAGTTTATAAGCAAAAGCAACCGTAGCTTTCCTGGTAGTACCTATATTCCAGGTAACTTCAAGCGCATTTATGGTCATCGAATAGACATGAAAAGTTATAATTTTTACGACAATTGCATTGACTCTGTCACGTTCAAAGAGTTTGTGATTCAGAAGGCCGTTCACGATCACAAAAATGTTATTTCTGTATTCGAGGCGTTCGACTTTCATGATAGTGTGGGGATTGTTCTGGAGTACTGTGAGATGGGTGATTTGTATGCAGCTCTGAGTGAGCAAAAGTGGCACTTAGGCAACGAATGTGGCGTCAAGACTGCTTTCGACCAGCTGCTAGATGCCGTCGGGTACTGCCACGCACGGTCAGTATACCACTGTGACCTGAAACCCGAAAACATTCTTATTGGTGATAGTGGAACCCGCCTTAAGCTTGCAGATTTTGGGCTGGCGAGTACGTCTCCCATCTCGCGAAAGTTTGGCCGAGGCTCTGCGTTTTACATGGCCCCTGAGAACATTCTTGAAAATGAGAGATACCTAAAACTGTCAGCTGCAGCAAACCCAGGACTAGCAACCTTAAAACAGTCTAGGAACTTGATTTCAGGCATTCGCACTAAACCTTTTTGCGGTGACCACCAGGCAGACAAAGAGACAACAGAAAACGTATGTGAAGATCACCAGGAAAAGCATAGAAAAAAATGCCAAGTACCACAAAGTAACGGTTACCCTAGAGCCGCCAGCGACGTCTGGGCACTAGGAGTCATTTTACTCAACATGCTGTTTGGCCGGAGCCCTTGGAAGAGCGCGTCCATAAAGGACCCCACGTACAAAACATACACACGCAACTTTCGTACTCTTCAGGATCTGCTTCCCGTTACTGATGAGCTCTGCATGATTTTGGCTCATGTTTTCCACCCAGATCCGCACCGCCGCATCACTATTTTGCAGCTACGCAAAAACCTCATGGCCTGCGACGCGTTAATCGATTACACCCGTCGGTTCCCGTGGTTTGACGCAACGGCGCCTACAAACATTACGGCTAAGACATTCATCCCAATGCAACGCGGCATATCGCAGCTCATACCAAGCATTTCAACCCAGTGCGACGTTGTCTTCGACAACAGCTTAAAAAAGCCGAACCCTACTAGTTCAGACAGAGACTGTTCAGTAACTTCACCAAATACCGATGTCAGCCAAAACTCGCTGCTGTTTAGTAGTAACTCTTTAGCATTAAGTCTATCGTACACATCAGATACTATTGATAAGAGTGTGTCGAAGATACGTGATTCAAGCGATCCGCAAGGTGTCATTCATAACTGTTCTAATGTCGTTTTCCAGCCCTATTACGAGGCAACTTACGCAAGCGAAGCTCTTTAAATATAGATCCACTTTTTGACATCTTCTATAGATAAATTTCAATTATTTATTTTTATACTTCTTTTTGTCTTCTACAAATGACATATAAATAATGCGAGTTCAGTGCTCTATCGGTCGTTCTCCGCGCTCAGCTCAAACTCTGGGTTTTCAGCATTGCGCTTCGCGCTGTCCTCCTTGAGTCGTTTCAAAACGAGATTAGTCAAGTCTGAAGCAATCTCAAAGGCCTTGTTGGCGCAGTTCATCAGCACATAGGCTTCAACGGGATGGCCGCCAGCTTTAGAAATCTGGCAAATTTCACGGTTCTTGTTGATGGTAATGGTCATCTCGCCGTGCCGCAGAGCCTCTTCGCGTGCGGTCGCGTCAACGAGAACAACATCATCGCCCTCACTGCTGGGGCTATCTACCATTTCCGTGTCAACGCCATTGCTGTTGTCGTTATCATCATTGTCGTCGTTGTTGTTGTTGTTGGTACCGTCACCGTTGGACGCAGCTGCCGGGTTTTTCGCGGGCGGCAGCGGCTTGAAAAAAGAAAATGTGACTGACATAGGGATATGCAGCACAGATAGCGGCACAGGGGCGCGCTCCTCCAGTGAATGTATGATGGTTTTCTTGCCCTCGATCGACGTGTCTGGGCGCTTGAAATGCAAGAGTCCGGCAATGACACCTAAACTCGTCGCATCAATGAGTCCACCATCGTAGTCTAAGTAGTGCACATCGGCGCGCACTAACCAACATGATTTTCCTGCTACGATACACAGGTTTTCCAAGTCCAGCGCGTTAGATCGTCGAATCGCCTTCTCCACTAATCGAGTCAAGATGTTCTCATCGTCAGACTGACGATAGTTGTCAAACAGCGGCGATGCCATCGCACTAATGTCTGTCGTAATAAGAAACTGGCCTTCAAATGGCCTGTCGTCAAGTGGTTTGGTCACCTCCGCCGAGATAACAACCACGAGCCGCGTGCCGCCAAGCGTTACCTCGACATGGCCCAGGCTCGTTCCAAATTGCAGGTCGACCGGGCGAAACTCATCAAACTCACGACCATCATAGCGTGTACCAGCCTCATGCAAAAGACGCTGCACAAACTCCTTTTCGTTCACTGAAAGATCCTTAGGCTTCGGCATGTTAGTGTTTCGTAGTAGTGTCTGCTCGAGTGTTGCTGTGTCTGGAGGTGAAAGTTGAATCTCTGGAAGTGGAAAAAGTTGAAAAAATAGTGCCCCTAACCCTTTGTGTTGGGAGTTGTAAAAACAACTCTAGGAGAAGGTGGCTAGTGAACGAGAGTATCTTAACGAGAAAAATTAAAAGTACAAGTTTTTGTCAGTAAAGTAGCATCATGAACGCTAGTAACTCAATAAAATTCATTTAAACAAGATTTTACAACTATTGAGTTGCTGAAAAGTGGTTTTTTCTATGCTCTGTGTATTTTAAGGCTTTTTTTTGTTATTAAATTAGATTACACATGTTGTGGTGCAAATTAAAATAGTGTGTAGAATTCTATTTTCTATTAAAACATTGAGTTGGATAAAATCTCTAGGTACCAGGAGAAGCAAGAAATTTTGGTTTCATTTTTTATTTTATAAAAGTTTAGTACAAAAGTTTTTTTTCGGTTTATGGACTTGTAGTTTAATGTAAATTGTAATTATATTTTGTGATTCAGCTGGAAATTTTGAGACTTACGCATTAGCAAATTGTTCCACCCACAATTAATTTTTGAAAAACTCCTGAAAATGTTTTCGCGCTCAGTTACCAACCCATAATTTATTTTTTTTCATCATTAAAAATTATTTGATAATTTATAATTCTAATTAAAAAAAAATTTGTGTGTCAAGTGCAGTGCAATGCAATATGTAGTGTTCTATTGGCGTTAGGTTTCAGTTATTATAAACATCGGTGAGGAGGTTGTAGGCTTTGCACTTGATGTATTTGAAAAAACCTTTTGTTACTGGCTACTCAACAAAATCATAACAAAATTTGGTTGATGAATGAGATTTTATTTGCTAAACCTACTGGTTTTTCCTTCAATTGATAGTTTCAATGCACTTTAAAAATATTATAATGAATCAATGAGATTTGACATCAAAATATTCTATAGCCTTTCAATTAGTACCCGACCCTCAAAGAGTTACAAAAAATTTTGGTCTTCAGCAAGATTCTCTGAAATATATAGCGATTGGAATTTAGGGATGTGGGGTAACATGTAAATACTATCAACGTTGTAGAATTTTTATGACGGGAATGTCAAAGCTGAAAGCACAAACGTTGAAAACGAGCAAATGGCCAGTGCATGCACAACTTTATGAGCGTTGAAAAAAAAAATTACCAATGGTAATTGCAAATGCGTACAGTTACCATATGTCACCAAGGCTGTTACATTTTGCTTTTTTTCTTGAAAGTTGATGAGTGCAGTCATAACAATGCATCTTTGCAACAAAAAAATTAAAATAAATTAATAGAAAAGTGAAAAACTTGTGCAAGCCTACAAGTCTTCTTCATAACGCGTTTTTTTCGCGATGCGTTAGTTCATCATCTTATCTAAGCATGTATTTATCATCACATGTTAAAACATTTTCTATGAAAGTTTTTCCTAACCAACCAAAGATTATCTATCTGAAATCATAAAAATTTTTTTTACAAAAACCTCTTCTTCATTCCTTTTCACTTTTTAATTTTTAATTTTGGCCAGAGTAGTCTTAACCTCGTTTTCGTTATATTAATTTTTTTCCCCATTGCCACAGGAACGTTTTTTCTAGTCATCACCAAACTAGTTTTTTAAACCACCTTGATCAATTCATTGCTCCTGTCTGGTAGTCCGTTTCAAAAATCCGAATACTAATTGACACCATATTTGAAATCTTAACTTTCAACAAAAACCTAATACATTCCCATCATGGCAGGTAAATCAAGGAGCGCAACGACGCCCAAAAAGACTGCGACCGGTTCATCTAAATCAATTTCAGATCACTCGAAAGTGAGTCATAACAAGTCTGCAAAAGACCAGGATGAAACCTCTGCGGTTGTCGTCAGTGAAAAGGAACAAAAAAAGCAAAACTTCATCGTTAGAACGTTTTGGACTCTGGTGATGATCGGAGGGTTTTTCTTAATCATTGCTGCTGGTCATATTTACATCATTGGCCTTGTTGTTCTCATCGAAATTCTCGCTTTTAAGGAAGTTATTAATCTTGCAGCCAAGCCATCTGTAGAGAAGAAGCTTCCATGGGGTCGGACACTCAATTGGTATTTTCTAGCCACGACAATTTATTTTCTCGAAGGCGAATCTGTCATTTACTATTTTAAGCATATTGTTCTTGTCGACTCGTTTTTACTCCCGCTCGCCATCAATCATCGCTTTGTTTCTTACTGCCTGTATATCATTGGATTCATCTTTTTTGTCTACTCGCTTGAGAAGAACCACTACAAATTCCAGTTTACTCAATTCTGCATTACGCACATGGCGCTGCTTTTAGTTGTGATCCAGGGCAACTTTATTGTTAGCAACATTTTTTCCGGCATCTTCTGGTTCTTTGTGCCTGCAGCACTGGTTATTACGAATGATATTTTTGCCTACCTCTGTGGCATTACCTTTGGCCGCACTCCTCTTATCAAGATCTCGCCTAAAAAGACTGTTGAGGGATTTGTCGGCGCTTGGATTTGCACCATTGTAATGGCCACCCTGTTGTGCCACCTCTTGATTCGCTTCAAATATTTCACCTGCCCCATGAAGGACCTTGGCACCAACGCGTGGTCTAACACCACTTGCACGCTTAACCCTGCGTTTCTGCCATCGGTGCACCGTGTGCCGTCGTTTTTGCAGTCTCTGCTTAAAATTGACAGCGTCTCATTCCCGACTATTTATTTCCATGTTGCAGTGCTAGCCACATTTGCATCGCTGATTGCGCCTTTTGGTGGCTTTTTTGCCTCTGGCCTTAAGCGTACTTTCAAAGTCAAGGACTTTGGCAACACTATCCCTGGCCACGGTGGCATTGTGGACAGATTTGATTGTCAGTTTGTGATGGGCTTTTTCTCATACCTCTACTACGACACATTCGTGGCAACCCACGGTGTTAGCATGGGTTCAGTTCTGCAGTCAGCGATCATGAACCTTGAGCCAAAGGACCAGATCCAGCTGACAGTGTCGCTGTCAAAGTACCTGGCAAATAATGGAATCATTGATGAGAAGGTTGTGAGTTGCATTACCTCGTTGGTTGGAGACGAGTACTACTAAGCAAGTTGGTCTGTAGGACAGGCAAAAGTTTTAACAAGGGAAGAGTTGGGAAATAACAAACACTAATTTTGAAAACAGAAAAAAAAAAAAATAAAAAAACACAAATTTAATAAACTCACTGGTAATGATATAATTCATCAATTCTTGGTTTTAATAATCATAGGATCGGAATAGTTGACAGAACTTGCTGTTCAGTAAAAAAAAAAAATTGATCTGGAGAAATCTGATAAATTTCTCTGCGCCAACCATCCACAAACTGAAATTAATTGTAATTTTAAAATCCCAACCTGTTACCAGCCAGATAACAGTATTTAGCTGTAGCATTAGAATAAATTGATAGTTTCAAGGAAAAAAAATTTAAAAAACCTTTTTTTTAGTGTTATAAAAGACATATTTATTAATCATTATTACTGCCAGTCTCAAAGGCAGCAGCATGTCCAAGTTTCAATTGGAGAAAAAAAGTTTAAAAAGTCAGTTTAAAATTACTGACGGTGTTGCAGCAGCCGCACGCAAGCATCTTGTTACTTGCGGGCTTGTGAGCGCCTGGTCACTGGCTTGCGCCAAAAGTACTGCTTGTGCGTCTTACGACAAGCCCGGAGACCGCTTCGGCCACCCTTGAGCTGCTCGACCATAAGCCGGCGGTCCTCGTCATCATCGTGCTCGGGTACGTAGTAGAACTCGCGTTCTAGCGGCTTGCCGGCGGCGTCCTTACCGCTGCGCTCAATCATACCAATACAAGGGATGGCACTTTCGCGGGTCAGCGGCGTAGCAGCAGCAGTAGTAGAACTAGCACCGGGTGTGGTGGGTGCAGCTGGAAGTAGAAGCGTTGACTCGAGCTCGGCCAGGCTCACATCTGCTAGTTTTGGAATTGACTTCTTTAGCAACGACAGCGGTGTTGAGTTGAGCCGCGAGAATGCAAGGTGGTTACAAATAAGATGTAGGATTTGGTCGTTAAGGTCGTTGTCTTCATTGTCGTCTTGACTGGCATTAAATGCTTGAAGTTCGTCATTGTGCATCAGCACATCTTTTTGTTGTTGTTGTGGTGGTGATTGTTGTGATAGTTGTTGTTGTTGTTGTTGATGTTGCAGTTGGGGAACAAATTCAGGGTGGAGGAGAATCTTTTTTGCGGGCGATTGTGCCGGTGACACGTCAAGACGTGCTTCCGACGCGTCGCGTTTTCGCGACGGGGTGTGGGGCAGTGGTTGCGGCTGAATTTCTTTACCATTTTGAGCTTCGGATGACTGAAACGGAGGAACATTTTCCTTACACTCATCAGGAATCGTAACTATCGACGCGTCAGTAGATTTTTTTCTGGCATCAGTTGTCGGCGCACGGGACTTCTTTGCGTCTACCTGAGATAGTTTCAGGTCGCTATTATTTAATTCAAGATCATGCGACGCGTCTAAAGCATTCTCTGCTTCAGCATCGATATCATCATCTTCTTCAATAGACGGCATCATGGGCGGTGAGGATGGTGGTAAAAGTGCACGCGAGGTGTTGTTCTCTCGCAATGACGCCTCTTCTATACCACATTCTTTCTCAATAATATCAGTTTTCATGTCCATATTGGAGGCAGAGCTGCTGCGAACAAACATTTCCTCATCGGTCTCTTCGCCTTCATCCTTAAGATCATCAATTGTTTCCACAAGCACGCGCTCGCCGCGCACGTCCACTGTAATACCATGCGCGTATTCTACTTTCAGTTCTTCGCCCTTTGGCACAAAGTAGTCTGTTTGGCCTCCCAAGACACCACCCGCTGCCGCCGGTACAATTACCGTGCAGCCGTTCCACCCCAGGCACTTAAACACCAGCGTTTGGCTGCGGTTTTCTCCGCGTTTGAACGCAATCGAAACGTGCACACGCGATACTAGCTTGTTTCGGCTAGACAACGCGTAAGTACAGCTTTGCGAGCTGCGGCCAATAGTTACCGGCTTGCCTGAAAGCGGCACGCGTACAAGTGTGACCGATGACAGAGGGCAGCGTACCTGGAAGGGGCGCCGCGCCATTTCCACCGGTGCGTATGTTGGCGTCAGCAAAAACGAAGAGCTATTCTCATCGTTTTCATTGTTTTGCTGCTGCTGTTGAGCCTGGGTGTTGTTAGTGATGCTTGTAATAGTCGCGTGTGAGCGCGTTGGCGAAGACGACGCAGGACGGGTACCAGACGATGTCGGTAACGGAGTTGGGTAGTTATTGCTGGAGCTGTTGTGGCCAATCGAAGTAAACTGGATTGAGCTTTTCGACGCGTCTTTGCTAAACTTGTGGGTTGATCGAGAGGCAGCCGGCGAAGGTGACAAAGATTCATTGTCGTCACCCGAGGGAGAAGAGGGCATGAAAGGGGGAAGCAGACCCAGAGTTGAACGCGAACGCTTAACAATAGGACGTGGAGGAGGTGAAGAAGGGGGAAATTGCATCATTAAGAACCAGTCTATTTTATATCGATCTGTTCGAAAAAACTAAGGGGGACAATAAGGCTTGTGAATAAAAGAGAGTAATGAGAAACTGGTCTATGTATTTGTTTATCTAGATACAATTGAACAGGCACAAAGCGACTCAGTAGAGAATAGAAGGAGAGAAAGGAAAGAAAGAAGGAAAAAAAAAACAAGAGAGAAACAAACCAGAGCAAAAAAAAAAATTGTTAACAAATGGGTCACACAAAAAAATATAACAGTTGCCATAAGTTATTAAAAAATAATAAAAGGGTTGGTAAGTTGATATTCCAAAAGCGCGTTTTGGGGGAGATCAAACAGAGAGAAATTGTCACTTATACTGCATCAACACAAAAACGCGCTTGGGGTTCACGCTGAGCACAAATAAATAGAAAAGCGCGTTTTAGGAAATAATGTATTTTTTGCACCGCGACGTGTTAAAGACGCGTGCGCGTTGAACCATAGCAATACCTAAAAGAGTTATTTTGTTTCGGATGAAAATTAAAAATTAAACAAAGAAGTGAATGTAGTTTTAACCCTATATTAGGGCTTTTTCGTGACTGTGTTTATACTTTGTCAAAACCAAAACTTTATTCGAGCCAAACTGAAATATTTTTGTGGTGGTAGGAAAGAACCAGTATGAGCCAACTACCACTATTTGTAACAGTATATCTCAGCACTAACTGTTGTTTTTTGTGGCACCCTAGCCCTGACAAATTTTTGGGTAGTAGGCAAGAGAGCTAGGCCAGCCTGTGAGCACCGGGGGCCATGAAGGCACTGGGTGGTGTACCAATTTTTTTTTCAATTTTTTCCCCCCCCCTCCTTCCACATACACGAAGCTTTAACGTATCAAAAGTTCTTTTGTATTAATCACAACATATCATCATGACTAGTAAGTGAAAGGTCCCCTATATCCACTGCGGCTGGACGGAAGGGAGAGATTTTTTGAATCGATAATTTTAACAACACGATTGGCGACTATGCGAACATACGACTATGCGACTGTGCGACTGTGCAACTGTTTTTTAAAGAGCGACAACTGTGCTGTGCAACCAAAAGATTGTGTCGGTATTGGACGACTCAACACCAATGGGAATTATCGACAACTTGACTCAAACAACATCCCTATTTCAAGTCTACTAAAACAAACGACGTTTAAGATGACTACAACACTGTGCGTTAAACTATCAGTAAGACTGTTCAAGTGGGCAACTATGTCTTGATCCATGTGATGTCAAAACAACTATGGCAATTATGATAGTTTATTTGTTTGTTTTTTTGCTTGGTTTTTATCGACATTTGATTTCGCCATTTTCACTTAATATACCAGGCGCAACATCACGCTATAATTACGGACTTTAAGCGACAGCATTACTGTTGTTATCTTTTCTGATTCTATTGAAGATGTCATGAAAATTGTCGACTATTATGTTCAAATGATCTCTTTTTTCCGTAGCCTATTAAGCTACCACTAGTGTTGTGATGCAATATTAACATTTTTTTTTTCTTACAGAGGGTACCTCCAGTTTCGGTAAGCGTCACAACAAGACTCATACTCTCTGCA